>JANHZU010004495.1:75351-95927 GCA_032468055.1 Acrochordus granulatus
CGGCAGAGTATCCAACACTCACATCACTCAGTTCTCTTATTAACTTTTACATCTCTTCTTGGTTTTGACTGTTCTTTTTCCCCACCGAAGTTGAGCATCTGTATCTTTGAGCTATCATTTCCCTGCTGGTTCAATCAATTGGGAAGAGGTATGACTCTACAGTTTATCTTGATTAACAGTGCTGTTTCTGGGGATTTTGGGGAACAAAAATTACATTTGGTGTGGCAAGAACTTGGAACTCACATTCTGCACTAAGCCCAAATATAAGTTGAAAGAAATATCAGAAGCTAAGATGATTTCAAATAAATTTTGCAGCAATACAAATTACCATTTCATCTCACTTTCATCAGCACAGCCATATCGAAACTGAGGGTAGAGACCCTCTTCAAATGTAGTATGTCCTTTGTTTCCTTTCATATAACTCAGAACTCAGCAAACTTTCAAAGATTCCAGCAGAACTGTATTTGTATTATTGCCATTGCAAGAGAATGTAGTTCTCAGTAGTTCCAAGAATTTATTTATTCCAATAAATTCTGATAAAGACTCACCAGACTGAATTCGAATATCTTGTCTCCGCATCACATTGTTTTTGTTTCATTTGTTTTTGTTTCATTTGTTTTTATAAGCAGTTCTTGACAGACATGTATTATTATTGCATCTTTCATTCTAATACCATAATGCTGTCATTCAAGATCTCCATTGACATCAGCACAGGATTTGCTTCTTAGGGTGGTAAATTGGCTCAGTTGGACTCCATAGATGTGTTGTCAGAAACCAAGAACAAGCTTCCTTTGCTAGTTTCTTATATGATTAGTGATAGTGTCTTCAGTATTCCTAGCCCAATATCTAACAGTCATTTCAGTGGAGGGCTCAACTCAAAGATCAAAGTTCTTCATCGTTTTTATTTTAAATTATTTTACCAATTTACTGATTTTAATGGTATTCAATGTATTGTTCTGTTTTATATAGTTTGAATTGTTGTAAGCCACATTGATGTTTTACACAGAGATGGGATATTAATTCAGTAAAATCAATAATAAACAGTAATCATTTCCCTAATCATTTAGCCTGGATAATTATCATATATGCAGTGGGTTAACAAGATGAATGGGATAGCTTCAATAGTCCCACCCAAGTCATATCCCAATTTTTGCCCAGTCAGTTGTGTTCCCCATATCAAATGCCTCCTTTGGCTTCTATATTTGAAACATGAAATTCAAAATGCATATGGAGTGTACATTTTTATATGATGTACATACACAGAAATAGCAGAACATGCCTTCCTGCAAAATCAATCACTGAATCATCTTTCATTTTAATTTGTTTATCAACTTTATTATTTTTATCAAAAATTTTAACAATAATTAAAAACTAATACAACTAAAATTGGTTGAAAAATATGAAAATGCGAAATAAAAGAAAAAGCTAAAAGTGTAAAAGGAAAAAAAGAGGTAAAGCAAGATACAAAGAAGTGGCTTCTTATCTTCTGCAGAGAGGATATAAGTGCAATGACATTTTATCATTTCTCTAAAGTTATATCATAACTCTCTTTTTTCTATATTCTGTCTAATCATCAAAACCATCAATCAAAAGTTTATTTTTTTCTTTTTTGTGCAAAAAGTCCATAATGAGTTTCCAGTCACCAATAAATGTAGATATTGCCTTTCCCTAATAAAATAAGTCAGTTTAATCATTTCATCAATGATTATTTCTAAAATTATCTAATTTTTTCTTATATCTCTGTACAATATTTCAAGAACTAAAATGTTGAGGAGTGACAATGGACATCCTTGTCCTATTTTGCATTTTATATAGTTCTGTTGGTTCTCCTTTAACATTAATAACATTAGCATTATGAAAATCAGTGAAGCTTGTTTTTTATTATGTTGCTTCGAATATTCCAAATATCCAGTATATTCTAATATTATCCCTCAGTCGTCTTTTAGGTAAAATCTCACATTAATCTTCACAAATAAATTCTAGCAAAATTATTTTCATCTCAGCCAAAATAATTTTAAACAACTTATAGTCATTATTTAGTAATTAACTCAGTTATATGTCAGGGCAAAATCAAAAGCAGTAATGTGGTAGACAATATAAGCACTGATCCAAAAAATGTTAGTTCCTTTTAGTTCTTAATTAGACTACTGTAATTCCACTTTGTTATGCACGGCTTTTCAAAAACCGATTGTACAAAGGACAAATTACTGATTTGAACATGTCTGCAAGTGGAAGAAGTTCATGATTCAGCTCAAATTACTCTTTTCCCTATTTTGGCTGTTTTTTTAACTCAAGTCACTTCTTCGCCTATTTCAGGTATAAAGGCCTTGAAAGCACCATCAACAAAATATTTTTATTATTATTATTAACAATAAATGTGCACAGCACAAAGATGGAAAACTACACAAATACCCACAATGGATCTTGAAGGTGGCAGAGCATGCAAAAATGCTTTTGTGGAAAGTGGGTAAAAATTAATAAGGGATTTGATGATTTGTTAAAAAGGTTTATTTATGGGAAGAAGGAAACCATGATATGTAATTTCATAGAATAATGACTACAATAATTACTATCAGATGCTTCTGCAGTCCATTTGTATCTTAAGGACAAGAGCCATTCCTCTGACGGTTGCAAATTCCAAATTCTGGACAAGGAAGAAAATTAGATTGCTAGGAGTATCAAAAAGTCCATGTATGTAAACACATCAAATCCTTCCCTTAACAGAGTAGAATTATACACTGGTTATCTCCTGTTTACAACATAGTTCTGGCACATCTCCCTAAATTATCACCCCATTCTGATGTGTATCCTATTGACCCTGAAGGGCAGAATTAGCCTCTACAACTCTAAGCCTTTATTGCCTAGCCTTCATTATCTTGTTACCTTGCTATGTGAAGAAGTTTTTATTGTCTTGCAGCCTGCTATGTGAGAAACTTATACATTCTTGCCATGTCTCTCCACTCCATTTTGAATTGATAAAGTTTCCTGGATGGGGAACAAAATGTTTTCTTGTTAATTATATCAAACAGTAAAAAGTTGCCTTTTTTGAGAAAGTTTTTTTTTTGCAAATTTTTGCTATATGTTTGTAACTGCTGCAAAGAAGATTGGAAGTCACTTTTTAGACATCTTTTATTTTCTCTTTTGTTATCTTTTTCTTTTATTCTTTCATATCTCCTATTTTATTTTACTTTTTATTTTACATTTCCATCATTTTTTAATCATATGTAAAAAATTTTCTAATACAATGACCCAAATAAACATAAAAGAAAAATTAATGAAGCAGGTGCATATTCAAACCAGCATTAAAGAACAGTGATTGGCATCTTTAAAAAATTGAAAGCATAGCACCTATGAGCTAAATATGTTCAAATTAATGAAGCAATGATAGAAAAGTTTTGTTTCTGTGTCATTACTATATGATAAATATCCATGATGATTACAACTTTTCTAACAGGACTATAAAGAAGGAGGTAATTTTTAGAACATCACCAGGATATTCAAGGCAGAATTCAGAATATTTAACCCCAACTATTGTTCTCTGGGTTGCTTCTGTAGCATATAATATTACAGTATTGTATTATTCCAGCCAAAATTCTTTGTATTACTCATTGTAAAAGGTGAATTATGCAAATGTTAATCTTATTGGTTGGCTAGTCTACTGAAAATACATCCTGGGGCTTTATCAGAAATGTACATTCCTAGCATAAAAATGAATCATAAAGAAGATATAATAAGGTACAGTAAAAATTGAGAAAACTAGATACTAAATGATCTGTGCTTCAGCATGTTAAAAGTTGTCTTTTTTTTCAAAGCCCACAATTCAAGTGGGCTATTCAGGGAGAGCTTTGTCAAGGGAAGTCTCCAATCATGACTTGCTATTCAATCCCATTCACACATAACTAGGGATTAATTTAATTATCTTGGTAGGGTGCTTCTGAAATGAATATGCTCTACAGCGGGGGGGTTTTGTCAGGCTATGGAACCGATTAATTAAAAAATACAAACAAATCCAAATTTCATATTTATTTATTATAGCACTGAGGCTAGATACAAACAAGATATTGAATAAAAGAAGTATTACATCCTTCTATATATGTGTGTGTATAAGAGAAAAGCAATAAGTATAATTTAATAAATAAAGGCATCTAAAAATAATAAAGAATATAGTTACTAAATAAATCCAAATAAAATACTAATATAAGAAGTTCCAGTCCTAGGTAATAGTATAGTGTATCATACAAATTGTAGCATAGAACTGGGTGATTTGAGAAGTTATTTTTGAGTCTTTGTCTGAGTAGTAGCATTAAATGGAAATCACATTCCCAACCTGGAAATGTCTTCAAGACAGGATATATAAGGGTGTTTCTATAGTTTAGATAGAGTCTAAATAGAGTCTATCTAGAGTTAAAGGGGTGCAGTGGTGCAAGTGGTTAAGAGCTTGGCTTGCCGGCTGGAAGGTCGGCAGCCCGAGATCGCGACCCAGCATTGCCACGCAGCAGGGCGAGCTCATGCTGTTCCGCCCCAGCTACCACCCACCTAGCAGTTCGAAACATGCAAGCGCGAGTAGATAGATAGGTACCGCCCCTTCTGGCGGGAAGGTAACAGTATCCGTGTGCCTTAGGTGTCCAGTCATGCTGGCCACATGATCACGGAGCCGTCCCAGGACAAACATTGGCTCTTTGGCTTGGAAACGGGGATGAGCACCACATCCTAGAGTCAGTCACGACTGGCAGGGTCTCCTTTACCTTTAGAGTTAAAGAAGTGCAGTGGTGCAAGCTGTTAAGATGCTCAGCTTGTTGGCTGGAAGGTTAGCAGCCCAAATTTGAGACCCAACGCCGCTGTCAGCTGGGTGAGCTCCTGTTGTTCCACCTTAGTTACTGCTAACCTAGTAGTTTGAAAGCATGCAAATGCAAGTAGATAAATAGGTACCACCTACTTGGTGGGAAAGGTAACAGTGTTCCATGAGCCTTTGGCATCTAGTCGTGCCAGCCACATGACTACAGAAATGTCTTTGAATGAACGCTGGCTCTTTGGCTTGGCAACGGAGATGAGCACCGTACCTAGAATTGGTCATGACTGGCAAGGAAACCTTTACTTAGAGTCCTTATACAAGGACCAGTATAATAGCATATAGTCTAGAGTTTCTATTGAACCATCAGCACATGGACATAAGCGAGCATGCATAGGAGTACCCTTAAAATGTCCAAGGACTGCTGAGGGCATAGTATCCACCTGGCTAAAGTAAAAGCCTTACAAAATTTTAAAACAAATCCTAAAACTCCTGATATTCAAAATGGTCACCATGAGGGTTTTGTTTTTTCAGAAAGTCCATTCTTTCCACTGTACCTTTTAAAAAATTGCTAAAGGTGCTTCTGGCTGCATTTAACTTTTTTTGCCCTTAGTCACTCACAGGATCTCATCAACTTTTCATGGAATTGTACGGTTCCAGATAACACTGTTTGAAAACCCTGCTCTAGAGGAAACAAGTTATAACGGGAAGAAGGAATAAACTTGAGGAATAAAAGGAAGAGCTACTACCAAGACTTCAGATGGATAACAGAAATCAGGCCAGAATAGTAACCTGAGAAAGCATTTCAGACAAATCAGGAGAGTTCTCATGGAGATAAAGAAAGAGGAGAAACACATTCAGACTTGCAAGATTTTATTAATGCAACCTTATAATAAAAGTAGTATTAACATTCATAAATATGGTTTCCTAGTCTGGTCTACCTTGAAGGGTTCATACCTGGGGAAAGACAGCTTGGTGATGCAGCCTGCATTTTCCACGAAAAAGATATCAACTCCAATGTGCGTATCTCCAGTAGGGTTGGAAAAACCCCTTCTTGAAATCTTTAGAGAGCTACTCCCAATCAGTGTTGACAACACTAAATTAAATAGTATGGGGCGTTTTCTTAAATTATTTAGAATCAGGCTTGACTCTACACTTTCTTCATTCTGCTTATACAAAAAGAATGCACAATGAGTAATGAAGACGCTGCATTGCCCCTGCTTTTTCCACTGCAATCTCTCCAGGTTGACAGGGAAGATCTATTGTGAGGGTTTAATTGTCAGTTTTACTGCCTAAGCCAGCAATAAACCATTTCTAAGCAGCAATCTGAAAAGGGAGGTCACAAAAGGAAGGTCCAGCAGCCTCAAAGAAACAAGAAAACCTCAAAGTCCAATTTGTTAAGTCCAAATAGGACCAGAGCAAAGAGCATTCCAAGAGCTTATTTTAGTATCTCATGTAAGGCAAATTCTGGGCAATATAACCAAATGTTTTTGTGGCAAAAAAGATATCCCAAGTGCTTCTTGATTGAGTTATGAAACTGGACCCCTCAGACAAAACTGTGATTACAAGACTACAAAGCCCCTTTCTAAAGCCTATGACAACCCTGTTAATTAAACCAGACCAGGTGAAAACTTTTTCTTTTTCAAACTCACGGTAATAACAAAATCTTGCAAGACTGATTATGCAGTATCTACTCCCCCTTACATTTCAGTGAATTTGGGAGGCATCTGCCTACAACTCTTCTGAATGTAATATTGTAGTTCTAGACTTAAATATTTGTTCAGGCCTTTTGCCTAAGTTCTGCATATCTCTGCAGGTAAGAGCCATCTTCCTTACTTTCTACAGCCTGTGTACCAAGTATAGTAAGAACTAATCTTGTACCTTTAAGAACCATCTCTCTTCGGGACCTGGGGTGGCTATGTAAACTCATTCCCATCTGTTGTCTTTTCCATAGTTCATCTTCAAGAAGATATAAACTTATGGGGTCTTCCTGGGGAGGGACCTGCAAATCCTGCTGTTCTTCAGAAGAAAACTCCTCCAGGGAGGAGTGGCAGTTGGTGAATCCAGATGAAAGTAATTATAACCTTCCATGGGATCAAGAACCCAAGTAAGCAAGTTCCCAGTTTCATGGTTCCCAGTTTCAATTCATGGTGAATTCTAACCAAGTATTTCTGACAGTGCTTGACAAACAAAGTTGCACCCCATCAGTCAACAGAGAGAAACTGAGGATGATGCACTGTCCTGCATGCATTCTTTTTACTAATGTCTGAAGATTTGTATCTGTCTTCTCAGGACACAGATCCCATTATTACTGTACAGCCAGTCTTGTAGAACATAAAGTGTATTTATCTAGTAAACCAATCAGTAAGCCAATGCAGACAAAGCCACCATTCAGTGACCTAGCTCTGTGAGGGAATGGGACTTCAGTCTCAAATAGGAAAAGATAAGGTATAGCAAAAATGCTAGTTTTGTCAAAAGTAATGACTCTCAAATTGAATTTGGCTCAATAAATCAGTTGAAAGCCTCTAAAACTATCATGAACCTTGAAAGCTCAGCTCACAGTATTTTAAAAAACTCAATTGTCACCAAGATTCCATTTTTTTCTGTCTTGTTATTCAATATAACATAGTATTTTTTGTAGAATATTTGGTATATATTTGGAGATAGTAGTTGGGAGAATGGAAACCAGAGAGAGGCAAATAAAAGGGCTTTTGAAGTGGCCATAAAATAAAAAATATATGTTTGCTCAAGAGCGAAGAGGGAAAAAATGTCTCCATTTATATTATTTTCATGAAGGTTCTTGAAGGTGGATACAATTTTTAAATATTATGAATTGGGGATATTAAATCACAATATACTTAAAGAAGACAGATTTAATAAAGACTCTTATTATAAAAGAAAAGGAAGCAACTAACTAATGAGGAAGAATGCAATCCATGATAACTACAGCTTTTCGGTCATCATTGAGCACAGTGGGCTTTCTTCCTTCTACAACCTTTAAAGGAAAGTTTGATGAAATGTTTGAAGACAGCATTTTGCCCAGGATACATAAGGAATGACATTTAGTTGCAATAGCACAGAATGATGCATGTCAAGTTTTTTATTCATTTTTATTTCATTTCTATTTTTTCTGAATTTGTATTATGTTTTCAGGGTACTTCACAAAGGAAAAAACTGCAATTAATATAGTATGGAACACATATCAAAGCCTAGTGGAATAAGTGCTAATATAAGAAAAGGAAGCAGGAAAATCAGCTGAAAAAGTAATTAAGGAGCTTCTTCTAGAAGCTCCTGGAGTTCAAGAGTCATAGAGCCATCTGTTAAAATAATTTGTCTTAGGCATGTGCCTTTCAATATAAAGTCAGTAATTTTTGGAATGAGTTAAAACTTCCTGTTTTCATAAGAAATAATCAACTTTCATGAGACATGTTTGGGAATGAGGGTAGGGGGTATATATCTATTTAAAAGGCCTATTTAAAAGAATTCCCTGTACACACACATGAAATAAGATGACACATCTGCTTTCCAAGTTTCATTCCTTTTCAGACCTCTCCAATTAATATCTCTCCACAAATGGGAGCAACTTCAAAATGGAATAGTCATTCTGGAGAATGCTAGTTAACATTGTTGTCATATGGTATAAAGGTAGGAGACAGAGAGTGCGAGATTTTCCAGATGAACAGCTCATCCCCAAAGTTTTAAAATACAAGTATTAAATCCAATTAGATTCTGTCTGGGACATTTTCCCTTTTGCCTGACATTTATCTTGGGAGAACGTTGGGATGACTACTGTATATGCCAACCAGTCAGCATTTGTCACTGCAGGTTCTGCTTCTCATAAACACACAGGTCTTGAGATGACAAAACTCCATTTCAGCTTCACTTGATAAAAATAATACCACTTGCTAGCTGGTTTGTATCCTCCCTCCTACATGATTTCATATAGTAAACTCAACACAAGCTCTTTGTGAGCTAGTTAATCTAATTAAAGAATATCAGGCCATCCTGAAGAGAAGAAATGGTGTGTGGAGAGCTGAAGGAGACATGGACAAATCAAAACTGAGGATTCTACAGGAGTAGATTTTACACCAGTTTGATATAGTAGTTAGTCGGAGGCTGTGAGTTCTAGTCCCATCTTAGGCATGAAAGCCAGCTGGCTTTCATCCCAACACACCTCACAGAGTGGTTGTTGTGGGGAAAATAGGAGGAGGGTGTGTTAAATATGTTCACTGCCTTGAGTTGCTTATAAAACAATAAAGGCAGGATAAAAATTAGATCAATGAATATCTCCTTTATCTACCAACTGGCCAATAAACTAGCATCTCCTTCTCTACTTTAACTAAGCCCTTGAAAGCTAGATAACCAGCTGGAGGAAAGAGGTAACCTTGGGTTACAGTGCCCCAAAGAATGAGGAAACAGCAATGCCCTAATAACATATCATAGGAGGCTCACAACAGAAGAAATTAAAGGTGTTTTGTTGGAATGTTCTGGGAAGGTTACAGACAAAGAGAAATGAGCTTCATGGAATAGATGAAGAAAAAGGGAATTTGGGCCAACGGGAAAAAAAACGGATTTTGAAATTATTTGCTTAATAGTGAAACTGGAAGAAGAGGAGTTTAGACCATGCTAATGCCGGAATAAAATAAATGTCTGGAAAACCTCTTTATTTTGGATTTCTTTTTGTAATTCCTTTCTACTTTTGCATATTCAGCAATGTTGTCAATCATCAATTAATGTTAGAAGTTACCTATTCAGGGTTATTATTTAACACATTGTTAAATTTTGTTTGGAAAAAAAGGACTAGAAATAAACTAGATTTTATTGATTGCACGGCTGCTTATCAGTCTTGATAAATTGTCATTGAGACTAGCTATCTAGCATAAATATACTGCTGTATCTATTGTTACTGTTCTTTAGTTACTAGAACTGAAAGAGGACTTCTCCTTAAAACTTTTTTATTTTCTGTTGTACAAAATGTGTCAACTTACTGCATACATTCTCAGTTTGAAGCTTCAGCTTAAAGCTATGCAATAGGAAAATACAATGGTATCCCTTTAATTTTTCTCAAACATATTTTTCAGGCTACATAGCCTTTTCATACAGCAAAATTCATTGGTGATATAAGTGAATATTATTCAATTCCAAAACTAGTTAAAGAAAAGCAAACAAATAGAAGCAACAGCAGACCATTTCCATGATGTTACCAATAAAATATGTCCATGAAGCTGCCAAAGTCAAGCTTGACGCAAGGGAAACATTACCTTCACAACCTAAAGTGGTATTGGAAACAGACGTAATATTCCTTTTAAGTTTTTTTGTTTAAATATTCTGTTGGTTTGGAAGAAATAGATGAGGCAACTGTAACCTTAAGAACCTTGGCAGCTTGCTTAGTTCATAAAAATGAGGAAGTGCAGTGTTAAAACACACCTGCAGTTGACTTAAGTAGAAAGAAGAGTAATTCTGAAACTGGATTCTATATCAACATTCCATATAGAGTTTGAGATAGTAGGTCATTGTTACTCTTGTTTTAAATGAAGGATAGTAACTATTGTCTACAGAAAATGCAAATAAGATATTCAGTTGCAAATTTGAAAAAGTATACATTTCTTTTCTTAATAACATGGTGAAGTGTTGTATTTGACTGTCTTATTATATACTTGGGTGACTGTAAACTGAGCAATCTTAGATTGTTTAAAATAATCCAGCAGGGAATTGTAGCTAATTCTTCCCAATACAGGGTTGACATCACCTACTATAGTAGGACTATGTAAATTAGCTCTGATTTGATTTGGAGACTGAAAATTGGGAAAAGGCAGAGTTCAATCTGAATTTGCAAATCAAGATCTGAGAGCGAATTGATTTTATTTGAGCCACTTTAAAGCTGTAATGGAGAAGTATCAATATCTTTGGATGCTCCATGGGGTGAAAATAGCAGGAATGTAGATTCTTTAGAAGACATTGTTGCAGTCTAGCTTCAACTGGGTATCTTCAAGGTTTTTCCTTTCTTGAGGCAAGCATAAAAAAATTGAGTAAAGCACAGCAAACAGCCTAAATTGCACTGATCTTATTCCCAAAGCTGTTTCAAAGTAAGTTCTTTTCCACTTGCTATTCTGGCCTTCCAAGCTCAGCATAATACTAATGCATTTTCACTGATTTGTCCTTGGGGCCTGGTATGCTTCCTGCCTCTGGTGACTAGCTTTTCTGGAATACCAGGAAAGTTGGCACAATTGCCTAGGAAGCTCCCCACCCCAGGAGCTGCCCTTCCATCATTAGATTAATCAGGGTACTAGGCTGGGAGGACCTGTCAGCAAAGCTTGTCCTCTTCAGGGCTGGTGTTGGAAGAATGTCTCCTCAACTGATCTTACTATGTGATGTAGCTTTGCTGCTTCTGCTACTTAATTTTTGGTGTCTGGAGCATTTGCATAGTTAATTGGTAAGCTTGATCTCTCCTGGGGGGAGTCATTCATAGATGACTGGCAATGAACAAACATACCTAATGTAAGTTAGCAAAGGTTGCAAAAGCAAGCTGGCACCATCAGATGCAATAGGCAATTGTAGCCTTTAGACTTAAAAGAGTAAATGTTTAGGCTAGTGCCTATGTATCCAACTCCCCTTTCATTGTTAAAAGCAAGTTACTGGATTGATTGGCCTTCAGCCCATATACAGATTGCTGAGAACTTTGCTGTTCCCAGTTGAGTTGCTAGGACCTGCACATAAGTAGCAAATACTGACCCCCAAAGGTCAACAGGACTGTTGTTGTTAGTCATAGTATTATCAGTTAAAATAGTATTTATTATATTCTTTTTATATGCTTGGGGGTCAGTGGCCAATCTGAAACTACATGAAGGGGTTGATGAGCTGAAGGATTTTGGAGATGCCTGCATTAGAAGACAAGACCCAAAGCTTGTGACTGGCTGAGCAAGTGAAGGAAGCCCAAGACAACATTACTCTCACTATCTGGAAGATAGTCTAACAGGCATTTAACCTTCATTGGCCAGCTGCAACCGAGGTCCCTCAGCTCATGGCTCCATATGTGGAAGTGAACCTGCAATGTTACATCATCACTGTAACTGCCAAAGCAGTGAAAATACATCAACGAACCTTGTGAAGCACAGAGTCCAAGGTATTTTGAATCCACCTGATCCTCACTTTGGCGATTCTCTTCCATTTGATGGATGCTTCTTTGCACATTCCTGTAGTATAGAAATTGTACATTATCAAATTCTAGTGTGTCATGTTTATTGTTATATTTGTCATGCTGCTCCATTAATCTATGTTGCTTCCTAAATAAGGAACAGAAGATTTAGATATCTTAAAAATGTTTAAGAGAGTATCCTTGACTTCTGACACTTCGGGAAGTTTCCATGTCTGAAATTAGTTAGCAATCTGAACACCATGGTGATCAGAACCTATTTTGCCCCAAATATGGACATCCATGCAATCTCTTTTATGATGTGGATTGCATTGAGCTTTTGACTATGAAGGCTGTGCGTGGCCCACCAATCAAGTACTTTACTGTAGAAAAGGAAATTCTCCTTTGCAGGATATTCTCCATAGATTCTTCCCTATAATTATATCCTGCTTCCATATCCTCTGTCCAACAGTGTTGCATCTCTGACATTGTAGAACAGATAAAATGGCCACCAAAGTCTATTCTGTTTTTGCTTTTTATGTTACTGCTATTGACAGGCTTGAGAAACTGCTGGAGAAATGTGGCAAAATGGTTCCTGTATTTTCTTTGCCTACCGATAGGATAAAACATATCAAATTGTCAAATACAGGAATCACAGTTCTATCTCCAAATGATGTCTCAATTCACAATTGTTTGGGAGGTGACTATGAGATCCATTCTCTAGAATTTCTGTAAAAACCCTCATATCATCTCTGCTCAGCATTGCCTAGCTTTGTATTCTTTTTTTTCAGAGTTTTCCCAAGAATTAGGAGATTCCGGAATGTTTTATTATCTGTACACAGTCTTGGGTATTTAATAATTATTACCAGCTTGTTGTTAATCCAGCTTCCTCACCCACCAGTCAGGCCATCCATTTTTCAACTTGGATTTTAAATTGTTCTTCTTTGGGCCAAAATGAAAAGGAGAAAAGAACTGTAGTTTCCTTCCTTCTCTGGCATATTTCTCTTGAACAAACCATGGCTCTTGCTCCAAATCTAGCACGTAGGTGTACCTAGCTGACTTTCTTAGCTAGTTTTGCCTTAACTCACCTTCATTACTCAGGGCTGAGGCAAACTGGAGCTTCTGTAGGATTCCAAAGATTGAGGCAGCGAAGCCAGGATTGCAGACATTGCAAAATCAACGCATGAGAACATTCAACTGTTGCGAGAACACACCCAAGTAAACAAGTTTTGCTTGTGAGGGAGAAAGGAGAGGTAATAATAGTTTCAAAACAGTTAAGAAAATGTGTAGCCTTTTTAAAAGATTTCAAGAAGCATGATTATTGGGCTGTCTGTGCATGTATGTGTGTTTGAACATGTCTTAGGGAATTAAGGTTTCACAAGCTTGATCATTCTGTTCTAAAGCTAATTAAGCAGGCATTTATTTAAAGTTAGGCCTTGACTATTTCGTCTTTTTGCATCATGGGATGTATCAATAGATAGCGCTGATCTTTGTAAATGTTCCCAGTCCCTACCACAGCCATACAAATTTGATGTTTGCATGTGCCTTCTGGATGAAAGCTGAGACCAAAATAAAAGAACTTCTGTTTACCCACAAATTTTGAACTGTTGTTCAAAGCAGAAATGTAATCTGTATATTCTTATGGGAGGGATAAGAACCTGGCATGCGTGTAAGGCTTTTGATGGAAGCGAATGGCAACAAGACTCTTGAGTAAACACTCGAAATAATTTTTGCCATGGCCTTTTTGGCTCTAATGTTTAGACTGTAGATTAGTTAAAACCAGTTATATAGGAACTGGTTAGATATAATATCATCTAAAACAAACGCAGGATGAAAAATGAACAAATAGCAATGTTTTTATGTTTAAAGAAATCTGAAATGAAAGCTGTCACTACAAGGTATCAAACTGAAGACTCAACTAAAGTATGAAATCTCTTCTCCCTATTATTTATCTGCTTTGTCCAATAGATATTTCTTTGCAATAACATCGAGAATAGGGCAATGCTGTTTATAGAATGTTATCGCTTTGTGACCGGACTGCTGGAAGTTGCTGGTCCTCATCTATTGCAGTGCTTTTCTGAGGATTTAAAATAGGATGGAAAGAAGAAAGGAATCCACACATTTCTGTAACAAGAGACAGTGTTACTAAAAACTAATGGAAAATACATTGCAGTTCGTGAAAACTCAGTTCACATATGCAACACACTGCTTTGATAACTGAAACATAACTACTGCCAAAACTTGGAAGGGTTTAAACTTCCAAAAGTTGATAGGCTTCAAAAATTGCTGCATCCCACATCCAGCACAATGATCATATTGGCTAAAGTTGCTAAGAGTAGAGTTCAGCAATGCCTGGGATAGCTTACTGGTTAGTCTTCAGGATTCACGAGAAACCACCAGATCCAGAATCATTGTACAGTACATTAAAATGTTAGGGCTGGAATGAGAGGGAAGGGAGAGAGAAAAAATGATTTAATGGTTGAGTTAACATATTAAAGGCATGGGGCTGGATTGAGAATTCATATTTTGCCAAGGTAAGCCTCTTTGAATATAGTTCCATTGAGGACAATTCTTTATGTCAAAAGAAGAGATATGATATTGAATCTTTTCCTTTCCTTAGTCTCAGGCTCTTTTGTAATTCTCCAGAACTGTTTTCAGAAGATTAGAGGCAGAATAGGCAACATTCACTTCTTTTCATGGGCAGAGGTTATAACAAAACATTCACAGGATAAAAAAAAACTTGTGACCCTTTTGCACAAGTTTCTCCCAGATCCTGCCCACCTACAAGAAAATAGCTCCATTTCTTCCTATATCTTCATTTTTATCTGGCCATCTCATCAATCTTTCAACCTGAAATAAAGAAACAAGCAAGCAAGTTGGAGCATAATGTAATTTGTTTGTAGTCATTCATCTTCCTGCTGCATCTAATCATTTATTTTACAAACCATCATAGTTTACTCTCAGTTGCTACACACACATAAACAACTTCAGCAGTTGACAGCATATAGGCAACTTTGTCTGATTTTAGAAAGTAATAAATATTGATAGAATCTGGTTAATACATGGATGGGAAAACACCACAGAATTTCAAAGTTAATAGTCGCACCAGGAAACAGAAAAATATTGAGGAAACAAGGATGGCAATTGCAGGCTATTTCTGTCTTACTGATAAGAAGTCCATGTATTTGTGCTCTTCAGTCCCAGTGTTACTGGTGAAATGATCATAAGAAGCAGTCTCTATTCAAGAGCATCATATAAATATAGAAGTGTAGATGTCCATGACATTTCATGAAACCAAGACAGTGCAAAATGGTTCTTTTAAATGATGGGTAAGCATAATTCCTTACCACTTCAAAATCAGTTGGATGTATAATCTACATATTTAATTTTTAAGCAAAAAAAGTATCAAGAATTTGACAACATGGAAGCATCGAACCCAATCCAACCCTATTCCTATAGCTAGCTGTTCCTAGAAAGATATATTGCAGCTATTCTATGTGAAGGGAAGAGTTTTGCAAGATACTTGGGGTATTTTAAGCTTATCTCAAGTTCTAATTAAAAATAACAGCTTTCTATTATAGTCAGTGAAATCTAAATATGTTTCTTCAAAAAGCTCATGCACCTTGAACACTTGGGACTAAACCATACACCAATTTATTTTTAAATATGTAAATCAAGAGGTTTTGTGGAGACAGACTCAAACTAACTAAGACTGAAATGTGCCACGTGCATCTGCTCTAAAATTGGTCTAGTTCAGTGGGATTTATTCCTGGGCAATAACATACAGGACTGTAGCCAGTACAATCCCAATTACAATGGATCTCCTTCTGAATCCATGTGTATATGAGAAAGACTAGGGAATGGTCAGATTGAAGAGGGCATAGCCCACAACTGCCTAATGGCTGGAGAAAGAGGCACAGAAGGGACCTACCCTCATTTCTCAGGCTATAAAGGAGATGGCAGGAGATTTGTATTTTCTGACTTGCAAATTTCTGTTAATGTAGTCTTAAAATAAAGTTGAAATACATCTGATTGTGTTTCCTGTCTGTTCTACTTGGGAAGGCTGACACAAATGCTAAAAGGCTGGATGTAAGTATGTTAGTGTAACAATATATGGATCACAAAAGTTTCTTTTTCCTATTTTGAAGTTCCTATCAAAGCACAAGCAGGCGATAACTCAGAAAACCAAATTGCTTGTAACCTTCTTTCTTGGGTTACAAGAGTTGTTTTTAATCAGCAATTCATGGTTGCTACACATTGAAACTACTGCTGCAGTTGGAAAGCCAAGTAAACATTTGTTTTGTGGATGGGAAGAGAAAGAGGTCACACAAGCCACAATGCAAGCCCAACGGTTAATTTGACTACTAAATAGCTTAATTGCTCAGGAGTTGACAGGGGTGCACCTTGAACCAGTCTGACATTGAAATGCAGTCTATTTATTTGGCAAGTCTTTGCATTATCAGACTGCTGAGAATGAACTGATGCTTGTGTTCTGAAGTTAATTAAAAGAGTAATCCAAATGAAGCAAGTTCCTGATGAGATGCCAGCTGTAGACAAAGGCACTCCTATCTACTGATAGAGCAGGAAAACGCAAGCAACTTGCAAACTAATTACAAAATGAGACACTGTGGAAGCTCTAGTCCTGAAAGCACTGCAGTGTGGAAGATCAACACTAGCTTGTTCTGTGGATATGTAATAGAGGCAGAGAAGAAGACATTCTGCTATTGCTTGCATTGCAATGGAACAGCACACCAAGTGGGCTTTTCTCTGTGCTTATTCTGATTCAGTCTGAGATATCCTCCATTTATGCTCAAGCTACCATCCCTTTCACATTACAGCTGCCAATTAGCCATTAAACTGGGGCTGGGGCCCTCTAAAGTGCTTATGAGGGATGACGAGGCCAACATTTCCCCAATTCTCCTTACTGGCCAAATGAAAAAAGTTAGTCTGCCTCTAGATACTTTCTATATGGTGCAGAATATCCAGAGTTTCAAGAAGTATCACAAGACAAGAGGCAAGGCAGGAAAATTTTAGGGTACTTTTTGGATCTTTCAGGTGCTTGGGGCAGGATATTTATCTGATCCACCACTTTGGAATAAGTTCATGCAGTGATCGGTCTAAAGTTTGTCACAAAGTAATCCATCCATAACTAGAGAATTGCACAAAACTCTTCTCTGCCTCACTTGACTTTCATATTAACATTCACTTTTACATAATGAAAATGGAAAGTCAGCATGCTGTAAACCAAAAGCTACTTTTTGGCATGCTTATTTCCTAGAACCTTCCAAAAAAATAAAGGTGGCTACAGGCAGGGGTTTGGCTAGAGGTATTCCCATCTCTATCCCCACCCCTGACAAAGGGAAGATACTAATCTGGGGAGAAGGGAACGGCAAGAAGCACTAGTGGTTGCAACTGATTATGTCCCCCATTATGAAGGGCAGCATCCTCACAATCATTTGTGAAATTGTCCATACAATGTTCTCAAAATCCCAGCTCCAAAAAATTGAGAATCCTTGCTTTGGCTGTACGCACATACCAAGAGCCCAAGTCTTTCCAGAGTCAAATGATTATCTCTGTGGTTAGCAGCAAGATGTTCAGTTTGGTCTAATGATTAGGGCATCAGGTTAGGACCAGGAGTCTGAGTTTTACTCCTGCCTTAGCCATGAAAACCAGCTGTGGGACCTTCAGCCAGTCCCTCTCAGCCCAACCCATCTCACATGGTTGTTGTGGGGAAAATAGAAGGATGAAGGAGTATTAGGTATATTTACTTCCTTGAATTATTTATAAAAACCTGGAGAACGTTACATTGGGAAACTCAAATTGGCAGAGGCAAAAATATTTCCTTCATGATATAAAACATATTTTTACTGAATCCAATATAGATTGGACATCCATTAGAGCTACATCATCATAAGGGTTTAGGCCCTTTTAAAGCATGTGTTCTACCACTCAGCAGTGAACACTCCCATAAATACATTTCAAGGTACATTTTGAAGCAAATGTGGGCCTGGATAAAGGCCTATCCATTCATTTCAGTGCAAGAGAGAGTCACATGCATAGAACATACTCCATAGCAAGTCCTGAGTCAAAGTAAATGAGAAAGCCAGTAGTATGAATTTGGAGCCTGGTCTTAGAGATTGCTTAAAGAAAGTTCACAGTATTATACAGGAATTGATGCCAGTAATAACAGAAATTGGCTACGCAATGAATGATGCACAGTCAGATCAGGACTTTAGAGTATAAATGCTGAGACCAACTCAACTAAGTGTGTAGGTCCCCACATTTTGAAAGAAATGGGATTTATCATTGGAGGCTGCTCTCTCCTAAAACATTTTTCAATCCTCAACCATGCAGAATTGCAAACATGATTTGAGGCTGGCTGTTATTTGATGTTCTTCATTTTGTCTGCTTATGGTCTATTTCCACACATTCTTTATTCATTTGCCTTTGACACTTGATGTTTACAGTTCTTAAATGATTCCTATTATCATTAGCTTCAGACTGACTTCCTTGCTTTGCTCTGCTAAGCCACACCAAATGCATTTTGGTCGAACTATTTTATCTGCATTTTATAAAGGGTCAAAGATGGTGTAATGACTGATTTTAATTTAACTCATGATGGTGGGTGTGCCCTATAAATTGAGCAGTGGAGCATTTCATCAGTAAAAGTAAAACCGTATGCCATTCATGGAATTGCAAGAGAACATTTAGGCCGCTGCATTCAATTCCCTGCTCGATGCAGAAATCCCAATTAAAGACGTCTTTACTGCATATCCAGCTTGAAGACATCCAGCAAAAGGGAGCCCACCATCTCCCAAACTATTTCCTCCCCTGCCGACAACCATCGCTGCAGAGTTCCCTCGTCCTCCGGATGTTGGGAAGGCAACGCCGTTTGGTATCTGTGGCAACTGAGATTACAACTCCCCAACCTCTGAGACGGTTGCGTTTGCTGCTTTTGTTCAGAGCACTACACGCCATGAAGCCTTCCCCTTCCCTTTCACACCCACCCCCCCAAACCACATGCACAGGTACTCGTTTAAATGCAACGGGCATATTTTCGAGAAATATACAAAGACTCCTTTCGGGATTTTTCCTTCGCAACCCAAGTTGCGTTGTTGGGAAATCTGGGTAATGTGGAAAGAAAAGCCGGACCCCTAAGCCCAAGGAAAGCCGAGCGAAATCAGGAGGGCAAAGAAAAACGGACGAATGAAGGGACGCCGTCCCGCGCCAACCGATGCATTATCTGGCGGGACACTGGCCGGGGGGGAGGGAGGGGGACGGGGCTAGCGCGGTCGCCCCTCCGACGGCGCCGCCCGCCACAAGCGAAGCCGCGCCTCACGGCCCGCCAGGGCGCAGGCACGCGAGGCCGAGCGGGGCGGCCGGGGTCTCGCCGCCGCAGGGAGCGAGCAGACGGCGGGCGTCTGGATCCCACCCTTGGAGCTCTCGTGATTGACACCCCAGAGGATGGCTCGGGCTTTCCAAGCGCAGAGCCCAACAGCCAATGAGCGCGACCAAGGGCGGGCTTTGGCATCGGGAGTCTCGGTTACTTTAGACTCGCCGGCGCTGCCGAGGGGATCAGAGCCGAGCGGACCGGGCAGGGGAGGGCGCGAGCGCAGCCGGAGCACGAGCAGCTCGGGCCGGGCGGCCAGCGGCTGGACGGCGGCCCCGCCGGGGGACCTGGCTCGCTCCTCGGCCTCGGCGGCGGCAGCCCTCATGGCGACCGGCAGACTTTAGAGGAGTTCGGGGGCTCGGTCGGGATCCGGGCGATTCCGGGTACGCAGATGCCTGCCGGATCGCCTCCGCCTCGCACGCGTCGGTGTCTGGGAAGGCCGCCCGCGGGACGGGCTGGGGAGTCCTCGGCCGGAGTTAAAGAGAGGGCAGAGCGGCGGCCGAGCTGGGTCTTCGGACGTGCGCGGCGGCCGACAGCGACGGCTTGGAAGCTCCCGACTTCTCCGCGGGAAGTGGCGCTGCCGCTGCTTCGGAGAAGGAAAGGGGCGCGGGGAAGGAGCGCCGGAGACGAAGCCAAGGAAGGGCGGGAAGAGCCCTCGCCAGGACGTCTCAACCCGAGCCCGGACGTTGCTCCTGCTCTCTGGGGAGGGAAGAGCGGCGGGAACGTCCCAACAGCGACCCCGCCGCCGCCGCCTTTTCCTTTGTGCCCCGCTAGGTCTGCCAGGAGAGGCGGCCGCTGTCAGGCGCTCGGCGAGCCGGGGCACCCAGGGGCCGCCGCGACATCTGGCTACCGGGGACCAGTCCTTGTCCGGTGAATAAGGGCGGGCTCAGGCGAACGGGTGGGCGTATAGGGAAAAGGCGAGGAGGGTCGGCCGGCGCCCGCTTTCTCCTCCGCGGCGGAGCTGAGGCGCTGAGAGATCGCCTGCCCGGTCCGGTCCGGTCCTCTCGGCGGGAGCCCCTTTCCGTGCCGCGCGCCGTTCCCCGCCACCCCCTCCCGCGCGCCCTCATGGCGCTAATCTCCCGCTCTTCTCTCCCGTCTGCTGTCCTCCAGATCCGGCGATTCCCGCTCTCGCCGCGCCTGTCATTGATGGGAAATCAACTGGATCGCATCACTCACCTGAGTTACAGCGAGCTGCCGACCGGGGACCCTTCGGGGATCGAGAAGGACGAGCTGCGCGTCGGCGTGGCTTACTTCTTCTCGGACGA
>JANHZU010004495.1:158501-174858 GCA_032468055.1 Acrochordus granulatus
AGACACATTTCGCTTAAGCTGATTCACTGTGCTTTTCACTATGTTGATTTGGGAGTCAGTCCCATCGAACTTATCTATTTATACATGAATTATGAACCGCAACATGGGGTTGAGGAAAAATATTTTAAAAATGGTAGAATTTTTATTCTATAATAATTGAGTTGATCTGAGTCCACCTTCAGCCTTGAAGCTCACTAAGTGATGTGAGGAGTTCATTCATCTCTACCTCAGTTGCTTATTCCAATCAGGTTAAAAAAAAACCCTGTCTCTTATGTCATGTGATTTACCAAGAAATCTGATGGCTGGAATCCCCAGTCCTATTGATTCTGTAGATGGATTATCAAGACAGCAACTAGCTTCTACCAACTTCCCTTGAAGCAAAGCAACCACATTGCTTACTTTGGTCTGCTATGCAGCACCTTGTAGTTTTCCCTGATAGAGTTCATGCTATTAGAAAAATCTGAGGTGAGCCTTCTGAAATGGGTAGGAGAGGTATCTCCCAGGCTGGCTAATACAGCTTGCAGGAGAGGTAGTCAGTTGAAGCCACCTTGGCTCATGTGAAGGGCTTCCTAGGCTTCATACTTCTTCCAACTTGGGCTGCAGGAAAACATCTTGTAGGTTGTTCCCACCAATGTAGCCCAGTCTTACGGCACATGCAAAGGAGACTCAAGTTTAGGTGAGGTCAGTGTAACTGTGCCAGGAAGGTCTTCAGCCAGCAAGGCAGAAGAAGGCTCTTCTAGTCTTCTCTTTCGACACTTCCAATATTCTAAACAAGGTGGCCCCAGCAGAGTGAATGGGATTTTAATGTTATTTATTTTATTTATTGATTTCATGTATATACTGCTGAATCTACTAGGAATCACAGCAGTTCATAATTATAAATTGACAAAACATTCACAGTAACACATAATCTGCAAAAACAATTAAAGCATTGCCAGTATATATAATAACCAGTATGAAATCAATATAATTAATAACCAAACCAATCATAAACATAATAACGGATGATAAAAATAATGATGATGGCAACAGCACAAATTACCAAACTCTGGGAAAACTCTGTTTTAAGTACATCTTGAAAGCTGTAACAGATGGAGCAAAGTCTCCCTTCTAAGGAAAAATGGTCCCCCATGGGAGCAAGTACTACAAAAATCAGTCCTACTATCCCTAGTTCCTCTCATTTCATAAAAGTGGGGTACCACCAAAAACTTTTCTTGGGATGATGTGTATGATAATGAAATGGTTTGGAATTAAACTGAAGTGAGGGAAAGTTGGAGTGAATATGTTACGGATGTATATGACAATAAAGTAGTATGTTGAAGAGTGAAAATGAAATGAATGCTATACGTGTCAGCATCCAAGAAAAAAAAAAGAAAGCTACACAGTTATTTGTGTTAGTTGTGTTCACTAAAAAAAGTACCACAAATGCTGAATTAGCAAATGCTGAAACCTCAGCAGGAAACATGCACTTTGGGTGATTCCATTATTTTACTGCTTTGCGTGTCTCCAAATAATTGCAACAATGCCACAAGTACTGATTTTGGGGTTGCCAAAAACATTTTTGTGAATAAGCAAATTCACAATAGAACCCATGAATAATAAGGATTGATTGAATATGCTCTGAGAATGCTAAATTGTAACAAAGCTGGCAATTGTCAATGGTGGAACTAAGAAATGCTGAAGTACAGATGTAGTTTTCTTATGGAGCAGCTAGGTATTTGTTTAATAGGTAATGAAATTACCTGTTATAAGAATTTATATTTGTTTAATAGGTAATGAAAGCTGCATTTGTGACACTAATTTTCCCCTGTACAAAGGAGAAAGTAGCAAGTATGGATGCAAAACCTATAGGAGTTTGTTAAGTGTCCTTGAAAAGATGTTTGGCAGAATTCAGATCAACAGAGAACTAAAGTGACATATTTGAGAAGTATCTGGCAGCAAGTGTAATGAAGAAACTTTTGCTCTTCACTAGATTGTTGAGAAATGTATAATAAAGTGAATAAGCTTAAATTGTGAAATGTTCTGTACAAGTGTAGAGCTGAAAATTGTTGCTGAATGTGACAAGGGTGGAATACCATGGAAAGAAATCACATGGAATGCTGAATATCTGGTTCAACACTGAGCAAGGAGTGAGGGAAAATTATGAGATAATGCTTTGATTGTTTATGTACTTCTGGTTAAAGAGATAAGGAATACTGGTTTGGATATTAGAGATGAATTGGTAGAGGACATGAACATGCATGTGTTCCTAGGTATGTAGATCAGGTATGTCTGATTTTGCCTTGGAAACTTCAAGATGTGTGGACTTTCCAGAATTCTTCATTGACTGAGAACCCAACCTACTGAAGTTAGAGACCTCAGTATGAATCTGAAAATGAATGTATCAGAGAAGTACCAAGCTAGCAGTATTTGGCAGAGAAAATAGAAGGAATGAATAAAGGTAAACATAAATGGTGAAAAACTATACAAGTATACAAATGTGGGCACCACGAGGGAACAAATAAGGAAATTTTAAGATGCACAAATGATAACAGATTTCTTGTGAGGAATGAGCATTTGCTGTAAGAAGCAAACATTGGTTTTGCCCACATTTATGGAAATGAGAATTAGATACATTACAAGAACCATTAAAATATGCAGTGAGAATGGAGTATTTAAGTCTGTGTGGTCAAATAAGAAGAGACAGGGTGAAGAATGAGGAGATGCTGAATAGATGTGAACTCAACACGAAACTGATCAATATAAAAGAAATATATTGAGGTGGGTGGATCATATAGAGAGTGTCTGAGGACTGAATTGCAAAATAAAAGAAAGTTAAAAGGGGTGAGAGGAAAAAAGACCAAGAAAAACATAATTGGATCCTCAAAATAAAGTGTGGAGAGCTATTTGAATGCTTTTGAGCACTATTATAATGGCAAGACAAATGGTGAGGGTCCCCCATTTTGCTCTCTGCTTTTCTGTAGAAAATGGTTCCTCTAAACAGCCTGCTTTTTAAGGCCTGAAATTTCTGAAAGAAATTTCCCTCCTTCTTCTTCCTCAGCTCTCTTACTTATTTTTTCATCTCTTGAGGCAGACTAGCTGGAGAGCATTATCTTGTTCCTTTAGAAATAGTCTCAACCTCAAGGCCACCACTTGTGGCAGGGAAGTCTTGAAATATGAAGTGGTACCCAAAACCATCTTTTGGCTGATAGGCAAGAAGGATAAACAATGCATGCATTTAATTAGAAATGCAATAATTGCAATATATATTATATGAGCTTTCTAGAAAGGATCTTGGGTAAAGACTTCAGTCCCAAGAAAGGTGTAATCTAAGAATGTTCATAATTGCCTCTGACGGGGATGGAGTTCCAGCTGAAAGGAACATGAGATTCAGTTCTGTACTCGCATTCTTCTGTGAATGTTGCCAGTTTGTGTTTTGTTTGTTGCCTTGTCCATGAATATTTATATATTGCATGTAAAGCTTTTTCCTACTTTGCTTTATCCAATAAATCCTTTCAGCTTCTATTTATCTGAGTGTTTACTGCCTCTGAATCCACAGTCTATTGCCCATGATTTAGAGGTAGAAAGTTGGCAATTATGGAAGAGTATACAGATGTGGCAGAACCAAGATGACTTGCAATGGAGAATATAGAGAACGGTGTTGGCATGAGGTTTTAGCTATATTTCCTTGTATTATATCTCATGTCTTTTATTTCTTGGCTGACTATTGCCTTTTTTTTGCACTTTGCATAACATTGCTTACTCTGTGAAGAAATAGTGTGATTAGTATATACAGTATGTGTGTAGAAAACTGATATTTTCTGCAGGGAAAATGATTGGACTTATTTTGAATGTATATAATTTGATTTGGGGGAGGGAAGAATAAGTATTTTCTCTGATGTGAAACACTATTCTGTTTAATTTGGTCCCTTACTTCACATTCTCCACCACCTCATAAATAACAGCACAATGTCAGTGAAGATATACTTTTCTAGTAGCCACACTGGACAATTAACTACCAATTTATAGTGTCTAAGCCTTTAATGAATAATTAGCAAGGAAAAACTAATAGATGGAAATTTTCTCAACTTAAATAAAGTGAAACTTCTACTGATTTTCTAAACGCCATGTACATTTTAAAGGCAATATCCTATTTTTCTTCTCTCTCTTTGAATGGTACATGATACGGTATATGTTCCCAGAGGGTTTCAGAAGACTCAAATAATGCAAACACTAAGTGATGTGCTTCAGGCTGGGCAATGTGATTCAATCTGTGTGATGGAAAATTGTGACTATAGTTGATCATGGAATGATGGTGCCCCATGTGATGTATGGTCACATGATCATTCCCAGAAGCTTTAGAGAAGAAAGGATGTTTCAGCAGAATGAAGCCAGGGCAGTTATAAGTTTATCATGATTTGTTTTTCTGAAAACGTTGCCAGAAGAGATATCTCAGCCAACCTCTTTGTTTTTAAGGACTAAATGCAATATCCATCCTCCCCGTCTGACAAATATATGTATGCAGATAGATAGATATAGGTATAAATGATATAGATACAAGTATACAGTAATCTATCTATCATTTATAATGTAAATCTATCATATCTATCTATCTCAAGAGAAATATCATACTCTATCTATCTATCTATCTATCTATCTATCTATCTATCTATCTCAAGAGAAAACTACCAGGGTGAAAATTGTCCTGCCAAAATTACAATACAGTGAAATACATTTTTGAGATTCAGCACAATAGGGGCAAATAAAAACTGCGATGACTTTTAAATATGCTTTAAATAAAGCCCAGGGATATTCAGTGAACTATTAAAAACAACGAGGGTGATTGTTTTTAACATGCATTTCAGTATAAACAATTTTATTAATTAAGCATAGCCATTTAAATCTTGAAAAATTGTATCCTTTAACATTGCAGTGTCAGGAAAGTATTCTGGCAGTACAGAACTTTCAACAGGAAGACTTATGTAAAATCAAAAGAGGTTTATTATTAGTACTATATTTGATCATTAGATGGACATGAGTGTTACTTGAGGAAAAGTATAATCACCACCACTAGATGGTTCGTTGGTTTTATGACTCTTGATTGTATAATTGGACAGTAAAGCAGGAAGCAGCATGGGAAAACTATACTGAATCATTTGAAGTTTATTGGTAGAATCTGCTGTTCCCCTTAATTGTCTCTAATTTTACCTGATACAACAGGAATTTGTTTGTTATGGTACTCCTTTGGAAGGGAGTAGTAAAATTGTAGAAATAACAGCTAATTCAGAAGTAAACGTGTTTAGTAATTTAATTCTTGTTAAATATGTTTATCTATTTTTCCTTAAATTAACATGTAATATCTCTATCTATCTATCCATCCATCCATCAATCCAATGTAGACAGCAATACTAACTAATCAGCTTAAGAACAAAACCTGCATTGTATAACAAATACTTTGATGCTATCTATACCTATTTCTTTTATCTCATGTTATAATCAACTTTGGATGAAAAAAATCAAATAATTACATATCTGTAATATCAACACCCTAAACTGAAATTCATATTGATGGAAGATTTCTCTTTTCTTTATTTCCTTTATCTAAAACACTCTAAGTTACCTAAACAATAGACTGTCAATAATTTTAATTAATATGATATTAACATTGATAAACATTGTATTGAAACAATGTAATGGTTCAAGATTTACAACAATCAAATGGAGAGAGAAAAATCAAAGTAATTTTGTGAGTTGGACAGGAAAAAACTGTTCAATCTTTTTCCTTTTGTTTAAAACACAGCTTCAAATCTCTCTCCCCAAAATGTAGGTCATTATAAGATGTTTCTTCCCTTCTTTCCTCCCTTTTTATCTAGTTTGAGCAGGAGAAATTTGAGTTTTAATATAGTAAGAAGAGAAGGTTGGCTTCTCCTGACCCAACCTCCTTTCCTCACAGCTCACATTCTGTACAAAATCTATCCGTCAAAACATTTTCATTTACATGAGTATTAAAAAATATTTTAAAACTATTTTCTTTCAAAATATGTTCTTTTTAAGCCAAAACTGTGTCATCATATTCAGAGATGTATGAAGTCTTACAGATAACTACATTTACTGTAGATTTACACACTAGCTCATGATATAGTCAGCTACATTGGAATTAATGAATCCCACCAGCTTCCCTGCTACAAAGTGTCATTAATGGGACATCTATTATTATTATATTTATATTCCAACTTTATTTTGGCCATCTCAAGGTGGCATTCATACCTAATGTTCCTGCCCTTTATTTTCCAAACAACAAGAATAAGCCAGTGAAGTGCGCAGGGCTGAGTTGACAGTAAGTGGCCCAAAGTCAAACAGGAAACCTCTGTGCTCATGGAAGGACTAGAACTCTTGGATTCCCAGTTTCTAGTCCATCACTTTTAAACACTATACCAAATTGCTCATCTGGGCAATGGTTTTCTTCAACACCTTGTGGAATGTTATTAAACTAGGAAAGGATAAGAAAAAGACAGAAATGAATACATATATTAAAGGGTTTTTGTAATTCATACTGATGAATTTGTTCTAGTTATAGTTCATGTTGGAGAGCAGCCATCCTAGCAAAGGGGGAGAGTCAAGTGCAGAATTAGCCTGGACACACTGTATCGCAAAAGGGCTCGGGCTGAACCCCCCTGAATTCCTCAGAGTCTTATCTATTAGTTCCTAAAGGAGAATTGCCAATCTGAGAAGATTCCTGTGAAATATGCAGAGAACAATAAAGTAGCTGGTTTTGAACTCTACATGTGTGGTTTTGGTTGTTCCCGTGTAACAATTGATGAGAAAAAGTAACCAGAATAAATGCCTTTGTGATAGTTGCCCTATGTTCAGGGTAGTCTTCTCCCTTTTGGGACTCTGCCAATCTTCAAGTTTCATCTTTGCCTTGAAAAAGGCTGCATAGCCTTGCTGAGTGTGATTCAGGGAACCATCCCATGGAAGATATTATTGTCTAATTTTCATCAATAAATCTCTGAGTGAAGTCCACATTTCTTGCTGGAAGACTTAAAAATAGTGACTTTGCACTGGGTCCAAACTGAAATATTCTCTGGAAGTAAGAAAAGGCCACAGTTGTTTTTGTTAAGGAATCAAATGGCTGTATTAGTCCCTTTCTGTGATTCTGAATTAAAACAATTCGGTGAAGAGCCACAATTTTCCACCCGTTTCAAAGTGTGGCTGTGACTACAAAGCATGGCAAGTTACATTGGGCAGGAATGGATATAGAAATTATACAAGAAAGGAAAAGATTTTGGGCTGTTTTTCTATTTTCTTCTATCAGCTCACTCTAGACTGAATATTCCTGACATGAAACTTAGAGTGGAAAATTAACCTTTTGTTTTTTTCTTTCCTTCTCTCCTAGACAATCATGTTGTACTATAGTTCTTTCCTTTCTTTATTTGCAAATAAATCCTCCCCCTGACTTGAAGGGCAGGATCTTTTCTGCATTTTGCCCACACTGACATGGCAGCTGCCTGATTCCTCCTCCTTTTTAATTACAGCTTGCCTCTTGTGCCCTTTTGTGTGTGATAATTAACATTTCTTCAATCCCTCATTGTACAATAGCAATTTATCTCTTGAAAGTATGATTCACTTCTTACCCTCCTTTATTTTGGGTCTGAAAGAGGGAACAGACTTAAAATATTTTTAAAGGTAAAAACAACTGTTGTCTTCTGTAACAGGCCTTTATTAGTTGCTACAAGTACCAGCACCATTACACACAATACATTTCCTTCTGCCATAGTATGCATTATTAATGTTTTCACTTTCCTATTTCCATGATTACTTGCCATTAAGCATTCCTGAGACAAGGAGAAGTTGAGCACACATGGATAATATACTCCCAAAAGAACTGTCAGGGAATGTTCCTTTGAGGGGTTGGCATAACCAACATTTGTGAGATTATCCTTTTCTCTGATGAACCATGCTGCCAAGAGTAGAAGACAATTGATATGGCATGGACTGCATCAATGTTGAGGGCAGAGTTTTCCAAACTATGGGATGTATGAAGGTGCACACAGATTCCAAGGAGGCGTGAAGATAATAAAACCAGCTTTTCCAAAGTTTCATTGTATTGTTTTCATTGTTCCTTTTAATTCATGTTGATGTTTAGATTTTTACAAGAGATATGTACATTAAGATTACACTAAAAGCAATGTGATGGCAAAGAGTTCAGGAATCCCTGTTTAGAGCCAGAGATCCATTCCCCACAAGAGTTCAATATTAACAACATGTACCGATCACCTTAATATGCAAAAACCTTCCTAAGGAGGTGTGGGAACCCATCAGGTGTTTCTTTTACATTAAAAAACTACACTTTTCTGAAGTGGGCTCCATTGTGAATTAGATGCCAGCAATGGAGTCCTCTGCCATCTGTTCTTAATTTGAAAGTTCTCATGATGAGACTACATGCAAAAACACAGTATGGATCTAAGAAAATTGTTTAAGGACAGGAAAGTTATGCTAAATTTAATCAGAAAAGTGTATAGGCAAAGGTGTAACTCTGAGGCTGACGATGTAGAAAAAGCCACACAAACTTCAAATAACAGCAAAAATAAAAGCCTTGGGGCAGTTATAATAATAATAAGATCCTTGAGGAGGACTCAATAGATGGACAAAAATGCCAAATCCAGTCTAAGCATATGGCTGACTCTACTACCAACAATAATAAAAATGTAATGAGGATTCTCAGGATACATACATACATACATACATTTGCTTTGAAATTTGATTGAATGGAATCACAAACAAGTGGACAAAAATTATTTATTATATCCCCCTGGTGTGTTCCAACCTGTTAGGGTGAATTAGAAGTGAACAGCAGTGCAAATTTCACAAAAAATTTGCAAATTTCACAAAAAAACATACACCATAAATATTAATAATCACAAAGAAAATAAAGTTTACATAATTATGAATGAATACGTAAGTGCAAGTGGCATTCATACAGATTGATCTGAGCATCCCAAGATTTTCAGTGGCATGAATATTTTATATGAAATAGAAAGTACTTCATTAAAACCATTTGATGTTTTAATGAAAACATGACATGCTGATTAGCAAGTTCATTAACTGTTGTCTGGATAGCATAACAATTAAGTGGATACACAATTGGCTCAAAGGGTGCTTTTCAATGGTTCCTTTTAGATTGAAGACAGAAATCAAATAGGATGTTACCGAGAACAGAACTGAGTCCTCTATTGTTTAAGATTTTCATTTATATTTTGGATGCAAAACTGACTGAAATTCTTATTAAACTCTCAGATATTTGGATGGGAAACAAGAATACCCTAGAACTTAGAAATAAAATTCAGATTGATTTGGATTGGTTGGAAATAGAACTAAAAGTAAAATAATTAGATTTATTTAGTTCATTTGGGAAACAAACATCCAGTAAAAAAATATAGGATGGAAATTACCTGGTTTAGTAATAGTACCAGAAAAAGAATACATGGAAAAGAACTTGAAACAGTAGCCAATTGAAATGAATATGAGCCAGCAGTCTGATGTGGCCACAAGGAAGGCAAATGAAACTTTAGGCTGAATCAAAAGAAGTACAGTTTCCAAGCAGGACATATTCTACTCCATTCTTCTTTTCCTTTTTCATCAGACACACAGAGACTATTATGTCCACTTTTGGGCACCACACTGTAAAGTCTTCAGAGTCATTGGAGTATTTTCAGAGAAAGACAAGTGTAGGTGGATAGGAAGACAAGAAAGGCTGGGCTTTGAAGATGTCTTGAAGAAGTTGGATGTGTGCAGCCTTGAGGAAAGACAACAGAGAGGATATATCATAGCCTCCTTCAAATACCTGAGAAGTATGTCACACAGCAGAAGGTTGAGACCTGTTTCTCTTTCATTCTGGAGTGCAGGGCACCAAATAATAGATTTCAGTTATAGGAAATCAGTTTCTATCTAAAGATAAGAAAAGAGTTTCTAACAGGAAGAGCAGTTTAACAGTGAAACCAATTATCTAGAGAAGTGTTGGGCTCCTTTTTGCACAAAGCTGCACACCTATCTGTCATGGATACTATAATTCAGATTCCTGTCCACAGCAGAAGGTTGGATTTGATGAGGTTAAGTTGCTCCTTCCATTGTTACGATTTTAAAGCTGTTGCTGATTCTAATGTCTGTATTTGCGATCAAAAAGGAGGTTCCATCTGATTTAATCCGAGTTAGTTTAAGTTTAATCCACTTAAATCAATGCTATTGATTTCAGTGAGTAGGGCCAAACTAAAAGTAAATTGGAATCCTTCTTGTTGTGTAGTGCAATGCATCCTTCTTTCATGTAATCCTTGCCAGAATCAGTGAAATCTATAGATTTTCTAAAGAATAAAATACAAAACGTGAAATTCAAAAGTAAATTCTCTCTCATCTCTAAATGGTAAGGGCAATGCAAAGTGTTCAAAACAAGTGCTTTTCAAAAAACCACTGGGCAAGTAAAACATTTCTATTCAACTTTAAATCAGCTGCATCCTCCAGTGCAGAATTGCTTTCAAGACCCTCCCCATGTCTGTTTGCACAATTGGCAGTCCCAATGGTAATGTTGTCTATACTTACCCAGTATAGCTAGAGATAGCTAGAAACAGCCTTTGAAGCATTTGCACTAAGCTTTCCTGTGGACACTACTGCTTTAATGCTTCAAAAAGGGAGCTTAGTTCATGTCATGTGTTTGGTAAAGCTTCCTTTTCAAATGCTTTGCATATACTAATGGTTTTCTAGAATATTTTTTCAGTGCCTGAAGTCAACTTGGCTTATAGGGCATTTGGCTTGCTTCTAAAATTGCCAGCAGTTTTATTAATTATGACCTACTACAAAGTAGCATTTTAAACTGAAGATACCACTTTTTTCCATGCAGTGCTACATGTAAATAGCACTGAACCATGTCAGCATTTGAAGTGAGTGCCAAGTGATACATCCTCCACTCCATAAACCAATTGCTGAACCATCCACTGCCCTTTGGTGTTTTCTATCAATATGCATTTGAAATAATTATATACCAATCCACAACTTAGGGAATTATAGTACAAGTCACTTGTGTTTGTTGTAAGGATATTGTAGATTCCATTTATTGCTTCATGGATGATCAACTTTCCAAATTTGAACCTGCTGCTCAGTATCGCAGATCAGTTTGTTATTGACTAACAGCATTCAGCCTTGATATTATGTTGGAGAACTACATTGTAATAAAACAAAGCAGCAGTGAAAAACAACAAAATAATAATTGCAGATAGTCAACCTGACCTTCACATGATAGCCATATTCCTGGGTATAAATCACCTGCTGGCATTTCAATCTCTGGTTGATCCACCAATCAATTATATACTATGCTGGCAAAATAGAAAATTGCTCAGAGATTTGATCAGCAGTGCCCTTCCATATTTCATGGGTATATAACATGAAGATATGTATGAGAGATGCAGAAGCTAATGGCCACTGTCCTCTTTTCCTTTCCTTGGTGTTGCCAGGCAGTAAAGAAGAAACATAAAAGGAAGAAAATGAGGAATATATTTCATTTTGCAGATTATATTTTGTTACTACCAAAGCTGACCTCATTTTGTAAACACTGCTTTTGCTTATTTTTGTCAAAGAACATTCCTGGAAAAGCAACAGGAAAAGAAGCATAGGGCTGGGAAGGAGACTATATGAACATTTTGAAAGAAACCGCTTTCTTATGGATGAGCTGTAACAGAAAGTCATGTCAGGTGCCAGGAACGAAGTCCAGATGGTGAAGTTCAAGCTAATAGATTCATTCATCCTGCATAATTACAAGAATTTGCCGAACTGGCTGTTGAACACCTGCACTTCTAAGATAAGGTTCAACAGCTCTTAAAGAGATTGGGCTTTTAAGAATGCAAATTGATTCCAGACTGTGAAGATTCCCCACTTCACAGCTCTTCCTTTGGCTTAGCCCTACCTTCTTCCACAGTCTATAAACATTCAACCTTTTCAAAAAGTCAGAACGGGCTTTTGATGAAATGTGCAATGAAGCAAGCCAATATAAACTGAACTAGAATCACTTTTCATGAGATCTTTTCTGCCTAGAGTCACTTTTTGCAAGATCGGCAGCAATACAAGTTTAATAAATAAACTTCCTCCAAGACATTTAGAAAAGATGTGTTGCCCATTTCCATTTTTATTAAAGTCCAAGATGATGTATGAACTTTATCAATGAGCAAGGTTAATGTCAGGCCTTTAAGATAGTACAAACAGGAAACCCAAATCATGAGTTTGGTATGATGCTATCTTTATGGTATGATGCTAATGATACTATCTTTGTGAGGTTAAGTCACAAAAATTGGCAAATCTGAAGCACTTCCCTGTCCTCTAGCTTTACTTTCCAGAGAACTAGGGAGGGTCCCCTTCTGAGATGCTTTCTCTACCTTCATCGCTTCCTTGGACTCAGATTTAGTTTATTAACGAAAATTATTGTCTAGGCTGCAGCTTTTTTGCCTATTTTCCAAGGTTATTCTCACAGCCCATTACAAATATAACCAATCTTGATCAAGTCTGATCATGAATTTGTGAATATGTTTAACAAATCTAGCTACAATAACACATGCCTAAACTGCAATAAAACTAGCATCCACAATAGTACTCTTCTGTACATATAGCTGAATAATGTTCACATGTCAGACTGTTGATTGAAGATAATCCTATGGAATATGGGAGAGTTTGTGCCACAAAAGCTTCATTGTCCACCAGTTTCTGGACAATTTTTATAACCTGTAAAGCCTAGCAAAGTGAAGCATATTCTCTCTTAAGAAATAGTCCAAGCTTTCAGATCTCCAAGAGATGCCTTTTTCTCAGTCCAGATACCACTGGAAATAGGTTGGTTGAGACACAAAGAGTTGGGATTTTCATCCGTTAGCTGCTTTTCTGCAGTTCTTTTGTGAGAGGAGGAAAGGCGGAGCCAGAGGTGAAATGGGGAACTAGTCTTGAATTGCTATGTTTACTGTACTCAAGGGTCAGGAGCCCAACCTCTCATGAGCACTATTGAATCTTATCATAGGAATGCAGGTGTTCAGCAAACAGTTGGAGGAATTCTTGTGACCTTATAAGAACAATAAATCTGTTAGCTAGAACTACTGGCTCTTGTCTAAGCCAGATCCTTCATGCCTAACCTTAACACCTTTCTTGTAACTGTGTTTTTGTTCCCCAAAGGATCTGAGGTGGAATTCTTTCGTGTTTCTTGCTTCTAGTTCTTTTTTATGTTTGAGGCATACTGCATTAGTGCAGATTAAGTGGGAATTTGCTGTCTTCTTAAATTAAAATTCTTGTCCTATATGTTTGCTCCTCAGTACTTCAGAGTACCATCAAGAAACATGTTAAGCAGGGCTTTCTAATGGTTCTTTTCTATTTGAAATCTTCAACCAATCCAAAAGTGAGATTCTGCGTAAATGCCAGGACCAGTCACTACTTTTTTCAGCACCAATGTAACTTCAAATGGTCACTAAATTAAAAGTCATAAGTATGGGCATCCATGGAATCAGCTGGTTATGTTTATGAATATGGTTATATTCCTTTAAAATTATAATTCTCCTAGTTTTTATTTTAAACCCAAATCTGGGTAAATTTTCATTCTACTTTTTTGAACTAAATTTTCCTCAGCATCATTTATCGATACATTACTAAAATTCTTGTGTCTCTTTGTATATAACTTCAGTTGGGTGAAACAGCATATCATAAAAAGGTCAGATAAGCTCCACCCCTAGAGTCAGTTGTGACTCACTGTACCTCAGATGGGATAACTTACAGAATATGTCCAAAATTCATGACATGAATGGGATTGAAATTTGGCAAAGTTGTGGCTGTTTCAGAAAATGTCAATAATTTCAGTACACTGAACAGAAACCCACAGGTTGTGTGGCACAAGAGAAGATAGGAAGAGTATATCTATTGGTAAGTACAGTGGCTGGGGGCCACTAGCAGGTGAGTGCTCTTCCTTTCTGGACGGAGAAAGCCTTTGGGGACATGCTGGGATAAGGAGTGGCAATGCAATCTTCCTGACAGTCCATGGTTCCCTTTGTTCCTCCTCCCTGCTAGCAAAGTGACAGGCAGTTCCATGGGTCAACCAAGGAGGAGGAGAGGAGGAGAGGAAGAGAGGAGGAGGGCTTCACTGAGCCTCTGCTAAGAGTCCTGAGAGGAGGGGAAATGGCACCAGCCTTTCTTTATACATGGAAAGAAAGATGATCCAATGTGTCATGGGTTGCTTAGTATTATTATAAAAAGCACATGAAAAGGGAAAATCTTTTTGTCTATTAAACCTATAGATATAACATATTAATCTTTTTAAGATTAATTTAATCTTTTAATGTAGTTGGATGCAACTTTTAAAAATTAAATTTCAATTAATTCAGCTACCAAGTTAATAATCTGTTGTTATTTTTAAATTACTCATGCCCTGGTAAGTAACAAGGCAAAGCAATTGGAGATTGTTTGAAATGTCAAATAGGTCCTCTTTATTTATGTATGAATTTGATCTTTCATGTTTGAATACCCAGAGGATATGATACATGTGCAGAGGGATGTTTACTCCATCCACTGAATATTAGGTATTTTACATTTTCATAAATAATCTGTTACTCTAATTCAGACTGCTCAAAGTGATACAAAGTAGGTTGATTAGAACTGTACAATGCAAACTTACATTTGAGATTGCCAAAAGACAAATGATTAATTCAACATCTTACATAAATTAATCTTTTCAAATATTGAGACTGGTGTTCTTAAGAATTTGACTCATAATTTCTCTTTCCTTGCTATCTACAGGGCTCTGAGATAAATGCCAAAAGTGTTGGAAAAAAGGAATTCTAAAAAGGCCCAGCAAATACATGCCCTTACTGGGCCAACAGATCTTGTTGCCAGATAATATATGCCAGTGGGCAATTCACCTTTTGCTCCTTGGACTCAAATATTTGGCATCTCCCTCCACACAGGTTTCAGATGTACTGGTGTCACTGTTTCCTGAGCAATGTTAAATGAGCTATCAAACACAGATTGTAATAATTCTCTCACATACTTTATTTATGCGCATCTGAACATAATATTTTCTGAACACAATTGTAAGCCCTGGTGATTCACACAAGACCAATAAGTACTTCTTCACTGCTGGTTTCATAATTCTCAGTTTCCCTGCCAGGTACTTCTGAGATCAAGTCAAAAATACATACTCCTATATTGGTATTGAGAACAAAACCTCAATTCAGATATGTTGACCGAGCATGCCTGCATAAGACATGGCATGTATAATGATGATTTCCTGAATAAATCATAGTCTATACTAAGATATACTAAGATATTCATACTGTTACAACTAGAATGGTTCCACTGACACCCCAAAAAAATCCCAGAGCTTATAAACTATTCTGATTTTAGCCTAATATGTAAAGCCATCATTGATTGAATAATTTTCTCTAAATTCCCCAAACTATTTGGAATCAACTCTCAAAAGACTGTGTAGCATAATGGTCATCTGCTCCTACACCAGCATTCAAGAAAACTAAGCCAATCACAAAACTATCATTTACTGTCTCATATTCTTCCCTCCATTCCCATACCTCTCACAATTTTCTTCTGTACTGGGAAAGAGAGAGCAAGAAGAAGAAAAAAAATGGCCCTTAGGATGCTGCATGCCTTTTTCTTTTTCTTGTTCCCTCATAAAATATAACTTTCTTTGTAACCACTCCCAAATCAGAAATTGGAACTTTTCAATTGTCCTTTTAAAGGCAATTTCTATTGAGCTCAACACTTAAGAAAAACTTGGGCCTGACAATGACCTTCAAAAGCATTATATGATTTAATTAATGATAACTGTTTACTAAATACAATGCCAAACTACCCCTTAGTGCAGCAAGGCAAGCAGCCCTAGAATTCATGCAAAAAACAGAGGTGGGAGGGAGATAGGCTGGTGGGGGGAGTTGTAGGCAATCCTTTACCTTTCCAAGGTTTTGGAATGGGAAGGACCAAGTCTGGAATGGCTGGAATTGAGGTGGATCCCAGCTAACAACTGGTAGGATTCAGTTAACACCAGCAATGGCAATTGCTCTGATTGCCATCGCTAAGTGATGCAGTCATATGACATCATGCTTTACGACTGCATCACCTAATAATGGAAATTCTGGTCCCAATTGCCATCCTAATTTGATGACTACCTGTATTCTGTATCAGTCATGTACCAAGCTAATACTGTGAAACTTGTGGGTACCACTGACTGTCTAGGATTTGCTCTCCTCCCTCTCTCCTTATGCATAATACAGTGGTGCCTCACAAGACGAGTAACTCACAAGGTGAGAAACCCGCAGGACGAGCAAAAAATTTAATCAGAAAATATTCCGCTAGACGA
>JANHZU010004495.1:187402-201781 GCA_032468055.1 Acrochordus granulatus
ATGTTGAGTTTCAAGCCAGCTTTTGCACTCTCCTCTTTCACCCTCATCAAGAGGCTCTTTAGTTCCTCTTCACTTTCCGCCATAAGAGTGGTATCGTCTGTATATCTGAGGTTGTTGATATTTCTCCTGGAAATCTTAATTCTGGCTGTTGATTTGTCCAGCCCAGCATTTCACATGAAGTATTCTGCACCATGCAGAGTACATAATGTAAAATGCCAGGCTTCGCTCTGCTTCATTTTGTACTCCAAGGGGATACTTTCCTGTTATTCTGATTCTCTTTTGACCTCCTACTTTAGCATTCTAATCCCCTATGATGAAAAGGACATCCTTTTTTGATGAGAGTTGTAGAAGGTATTGCAGGCTTTCATAGAATTGATCAACTTTAGCTTCTTCAATATCATTGGTTGGGGCACAGACTGGGATTACTTTAATGTTGAATGGTTTGCCTTCGATTCAAACTTAGATCTTGTTTTTGAGATTGTACCCCAGAAACGCCGTTCTCCTCCTTCTGTTGACTATGATGGCTACTCCATTTCTTCTAAGGAATTCTTGTCCACAGTAGTAGCTACAGTGGTAATCTGAATTAAATTCACCCATTCCCATCTATTCTAATTCACTTATTCCCAAGTAGTTGATGTTCAATCTTGTCATCTCACGTTTGACCACATCCAGCTTACCTGGATTCATGGATCTTACATTCCAGGTTCCTATGCAGTATTGTTCTTTACAGCATTCGACTTTCCTTTCACCTCTAGACACATCCAAGCTGAGCATCCTTTTGGTTTTGGCCCAGCCATTTCACTCTCAAATCTCAAAGAAGGGCAATGTCAAAATTGTTCAAACTACAGTACAAATTGCATTCATTTCACAAAATACTACAAGATAGGCTTCAGAACTACCAGATGTACAAGCTGGGTTTTGAAGGAGCAGAAGTACTAGAGATCAAATTGCCAACATTTGCTGGATCATGGAAAAGTCAAGGGAGTTTCAGAAACACATCTATTTCTGTTTCATTGACTACACTAAAGACTTTGTGTGGATCACAACAAACTGTGGCAAATTCGTAAAGAGTTGGGAGTACCAGACCATCTTACCTGTCTCCTGAGAAACCTGTATGAGGGTTAAGAAGCAACAGTTAGAACTGGACATGGAATGACAGATTGGTAGTGGGTGAAAAGCAATGCATCCATCCTCCCATACTTCTATGGACACCCAAAAATATATAAGCCTGACATATCTCTTCACCTAATTATATCATTACCAGAGACCCCAACATACAATATAGTAAAAAAACTAAAGCTCTCCAAAACATCTTAAGTAAACCAAAAGACCCAGTAACCCAAGAAAAAAACCTGGAATCATCTACAATATAGTGTAAAACTGAAACAGCCATTATGTGGGACATAAATGGTTAGCACAGCACTTCCATGAAACGGTTAGCACAGCACTTCCATGAACACCAACTAGAGTCAGAAAACACAATGAAAACTCCTTAATCTCACAGCATATGGATAGACTCAACCATAGTTTCAAATGGGAAACTGTGAACATCATAGACTACTGATCTAAATAAAAAAATGCAAAGGAATTCCTGAAAGCTTGGCATTTAGACAAATCAGCCATCAGTAGACACACAGAGATAAACCACATTTACATACCATGCAAAAGAGACAATAAAAAAAGCTAAGAAGGAAACAAAAAGTCTAGAACACGTCCTGTCCAGCAACCAATAATCAGGGAGTAACACCAGACAAACAGTCAAGCAGAAAACCATATCCTAATCAAGGACGTGAGAAGGAGAAAATCACACTTCCACCATCAGCGGCAGAGCAAGCTGCAGTATAAAAGCAGGGAGCAAACCCTACGCTCACTAGTATTGATGGTGTTAGCTACTCAGATAATGAAATCTCTGCAAGTAAACAACCAAGCTCAGAGAGCAGCAAGGATTTCACAAAAGGATCTTCCTTCATTTTTATCCACATTTTATCACACAGAAAATCTATCCTAATAATCCTGTGTGCAAGGTTGATCTGAAAGAGAGCAAAATCACTCATAAAGAATGAGGATGGACTTGAACCTGGGCCTCCCCTGTCCTGTTCTGACATTTTAACCCCACTATCATCCTTACTCATTCCATAGTTAGCTCACTGGAGAGAATTATCTAGCAATACCCTTTAAATGTTGTTCTCTGCTGAGCAGGTTGCAAACATATGCTGTTTTATGGCTCTCAACCTACTGAAATCTTTCCAATATTTTTTTAATGTTGAGTATATTAAGGAGAATGGGAAATCACAGATGTCATCATAAAAATGAGGTGACTTAAATGTTTGTGTAAGATATGACGCAAATACGTAATTATATTATCTGAGTTATGACATTGCATTTTGATGTTGTTGTGACTTGCAACAGATATCTGTATAACAATGCATTTCTGTAGACATGTGTAATATGTGCTTATAATTGGTGGGTATAAATTACGAACTGAATCGACAGTAGCAATTATCAGGCCTCATTGAAGCAGCTATGTTTTTTCCAGGACCTTGTGGTTGCTATGGGAAGCTTTCTACAGCAGCAGATGAGGCTGCTTTAATGAACTTCAGAGAGATGCTACATTCATAACTGTATGCATTTCAAGACACCTGAACGGAATCCAAAATACTGCACAACATTAGTAACTATTGTTCTAGCCAGTTTAACCTCAAAATCTTCAATAGCAAGACCCATATTAATGTATCAATTGCCCCAAACATCTATGATGCTAGAACATCTAGTATGTTTGCAGAGTGGGATAACTTTATTCATTTATCAAATTTGTATGTTGCCGAACTCAAAAACAGTGCTCAAAAAACAGCAAAAGTTGAAATAAGTAGGAGAAATAAGGAATCGCTATACTAAATGGTGTTTAGTTTCTAAAATAATGTTTATTTTCTGTAAGTATTCCACAAGCACATTAGATACATAGTACAAAGAGTGAAAAAATATACTTACTATTTAATTCACATATATCCACATTTGAATTTCCATGAAACTGCTGCAAGGAAGAAAAAGAATCGTTATCTGTGTACAGTATATTAAATGCTTAACTGGAGAGACCTATCAGCAAGAGCGTTTAAGGCAGGGATAGTCATGTAAGTAACTCAGTTAAAGAAATGCAAAGATGAACTGTGATGCTATTGTATAATGTAGATTGAATGTGTCTATTTTATGTCTATTGAGCATCAAAACATGTCAACAGACCTATAGGACACAGACATTTAAAAATCTCTCATCAGTGTAAAAATTCCACTGCCAGTTACTGCACAATTGGCTTTGGCTGCAATCCTGCTTCCAATCCACCTCTCCCTCCCTATACCCACACACTGAAATCCATCCAAATTATATGATTTCAAATTAACAAGCAAGAGGAACAAACTGTTTCAGCAGGCAGTAGCATCTGGCCCATTGTGTCTGGCTCAAAGCATAGCACGGCTAGACTGGACTGGTATTTGGGTGGGAGATTATCCGGAAATTCCAACGCTGTAGATTACCCAAAAAACATCCAAGGGATTTCTGTATTGTTGGTTAAAACAAAGAAGCAAACAAACATGAAGTATTTATACAGTCACCAGGACTCATGTTTGGCTGGAGAGCATCTCTGCTTATCTTTTGTAGCAAGAAAATAAAAGCGTAGCAAAGCCCTAAATATATCCATAAATTTAAAACCTTCCCACTTTCTCTGAAAATGTAGATATCTCCCTTGACTATGTCCTATGGAGGACTGCAAGCACTTCTTTCTTCAAAATTAAAAGTAATAGTCCAATAAGGTTTAGTGTGACACAGTATGTAAATGCAGCAGCACATGAATACAAGCAATATTACTATTTTTCTTGGAAAAAAATGTTCTTTCCTGCTCTCCAGAGTATATAGTTGGATTGTGCATGGGGGGAAATGTGTGATTGCAGCAACATATTAATCTTCCCTTCCAAGCCATGGGCATCATTTAAGGATACAAATAGCTCACATGTGTATTCCAGTGGAAATACTGGGCAAACAGAATTTGGACTTCTTGCCACTGCCCCTGTGAAATTTCTATAGTAAGAAAGATTGAAAGACTTTGTTCTGGAAGGCCAGTTGCAAAGAAACCAAACAATGTATTGTACATATAAAGAGATATGAACAAGAGATCCCATCTTTATTGCCAGCAAGTGTAGGAATATCCACCTCTGCTAAATCAAGTGCATGCTTACTTGTTGTGACTAATGTACTGCAGTAAAAATGCTATTGCTTTCAGTGGAATTATGCCAAGAGGCACAGGCAGTGCTTAAGATGAGTTAGCATACAGTTCCATATGTCCATCTCTTTCTTTGGAGTGGGAGAAGGTTGGGAAACATTTGACCATCTTAGAAGCACTGTCCTTTGCATAGATGAAACAGCACAACTAGTTCAGCAGTGGAATTGAGACTACAATAAATCAGCAAGACATAAACAGGATGGTACAAAGGGCTAAAGGGCTTGCTGCAGCTCTTAAGACTCTGCAGACCCCAATTAGCACTTATCACAGTGATTGCAATCATTCCTTATTGCAATGATTCCTTAGACATTTTAAAATAAATGAAGTAAAATTGTGTCAACCTTTCACAAATGATTGAGGTAGGTGTCTATTTGTGTCGGATTCTGTCATATGTACTGTGTACTGTAACATTATAAATATTTCTTCAGATGATAACATTTAAAAAACCTTGAATCTAAGATTAACAAATAAATATGTCTACTAGATGCAACTAATAAAGCAGAAATATATCTATCAGTATGAGGATTATAATTAAGCATTAAACTTAATCGCTATGTAAATGGGCATTAATATATGCTAAGTAATATTTAAAACCATAGAATTTGCAGAGTCCAAGTTACTATTTTCAGGTAGCTATTAATTACTTCTTTCCACTTACCCAACCACCCATAATATGTGTTTATACACTGATAATTTAGAGATACCTTACAAAGATTAATTACATTCCTTATTATTCAACTCTACTATGTTACTTATATATATTAACTTAAGGTCAATATATTAGATAATCTGAAGATGAACTTTGTTACTTAATCATTCAAGTCAAAACAGCTTGCATGTTACCATTTCATCGTATGTTCAATGGCAAACCATTCAATTATTTTTAATGCTATATGGTATGCATGGAACAGATACTGGTGACCCCTCAATGAGTCCATTTTGATTCCGGGTTGGGTGGGGGCTTCAAGTCAGCAATTTCTTCTGGGAAGGAGAGGCAGTATATTCATACATGAGAGTGTTCATAATCACTTCATAAATCACAATTTTGCTCCCTCTCATTATAATATTATTATCCCTGTCATTATACTGACAGACAGACAGACAGATAGATAGATCAAAGCAATCTCCCAACAAATACATTTCAGAAGATTTCAAGCATTCAATTAAAACATTTTAAAAGAGATGTTAATGGGGACTGTGCCTATAAAAAATGGCATGTTATTTGACATCTTAGGTCAGCTTTCCCCAGTTTGATGAGCTTCAGATGTTCGGTTCTACTATGTAATCATCTGTACCAACTGGCTAGGATTGACAGGTATAGTGATCTGAAGCAGCTGAAGAGCACCCAGTTTGCGAAAATTGTATTTATATACTTGTAAAATTTAGATAATCTCCTGAAATCACCTGGACTCGAGGAGGTTTAAAGAAATTAAATATTAGAAAGAAAATACAAATCAAAAATCAAATTATGTCACAGTGACTTTGAGCTCACAACTGACATCCTGAATAAGGGAGGCTGAAATCACTAAATATCTACAACTATTATCTACAACTATGTGAAGCACAGTGGCCTAGCAGTTAAGATGCTGGGTTTGTTGGATGGAAGGTTGGAAGCCTGAGTTCAAGACCCAGGGGCTGTATAACAGGGTGAGCTCCCATTATTCACCCCAGCTCCTCCCAACTTAACAGTTTAAAAGCATGCAAAATGCAAGTAGATAAATATTGCCTAAATTGGTGGGAAGGTAACAATGTTTTGTGTGCTTGGCATATAGTCATGCCAGCCACATGACCACAGAAGCTTCTTTGGTCAATACTGGCTCTTCAGCTATGAGGTGAGCACTAGAGTCAGACACAATGGAAAGGGAAAACCTTTTTATCTGCAACTTTACTTCCAATGATATTGAGCAGCTGGTGAAAGATGTTACCAAGCACCTGAGGGACATTCAATAACAGCATGATAAGTTTGCCCCTGCAGCCCAGTGTCATGTGCTGACCCTCACATTTGGCCACCTATAGGGCAGCTCTCTTCAAACATCTTTGATCTCCCATAAACAATTGTTGTACCACCTCCCTTACACCAAACACAAAATTTGACTGGACAGATTACAGTAGATACAGAGGATAGTTTTGAAGGATAGAGGGAAGAAGCTACATATAGGGGGATGTTGGTTCTTAACTAAATTAATAACATGCATAATCTGGAAATATTACCAGCATTTAAATGGATTCTGAAAATCTATAAAGAAAAGCCTATGATCATTGTAGTCAAAGCAGAACCTTTACATTTTTAAATGCAACTAAACATTCAACACTGACAAGACCTAAGAGAAAATCAAAGTTTACACCAACTAAATCCAACTAATATTGAACAACAGCATTAGCAACAGGTGAATGAAGAACAACTATATGTGCCTACCCAAGTAGCATTTCACTTCCTTCCAGAGGGTCTTCCAGAGAATAGTCACCATTCAGCATATTGTATGTAGCAGATTTCTGGTTTTTGCTGTTTTCTGCTTTTATGATGTTGTGAGTCATGTGTATTGAGTCTAGTGGTGTACAAAATACATAAATGAACAGGTAAATAAATAGAATACCTGCTTAAAAATAAAAAATACAGAAAGCCATCAACACAAGCATCTGAATTCTGCAAAGAGTCCAACGTGAGCTCTGATTTCCACAGATCAAAGAACTAAAGCAAAATGCAGTTACTAACTAATTAAACTAACAGGCATACTTCTGTGAGCAGTCATCTTCTTTCTGGCCATGTGTCTAACTGCTTTCCTCTCAAGAGTCAATTCTTCCATCACTTTATCCAGTCTAAATCAGTAACACCAGGGCCATGATTGGACTCTGTTGCAGGATTATCTAGTCACAAACCATGAACCAGTAGACTATTCACTGATTCCAAATAATTGGAACAATGAAAATATGCCATATCAAACAACTACATTTTATTCTGAAGACAACCCTAATGTTGCTTATTTCTAACTCTCTAAACAGGTAAAGAATTTATGATGTGGGTCAATATTTGTCTGCTGTTACTTCTCTTGTCCATGCCAAACCTTTCTATTGAAACTTACTGGGTATCTCTCAATATCTGATAATTCTCTTGCAGTCTTTACAGTGATCAAGAAGGAACAGTCCAAACATAACTAAGAGGAACAGAATGACTTAAAATCACCAAATATGTCTTATAAGATTGCATACCTTCCCCTTGCCTATTCTGAAGACCAAACCTGTAAGGGCAATGACACACAGGATCTCACAAAGTTGACATCAACATAATGGCAACTAAACATTTGTTCATGTTGTTCCTTAGTGCCATAGGAGAACAACACTTTGATGGAGAGGTCCAATAATCAGCCAAGGGTATGACAAATAAATCATAAGGTTATACATAATGATGGGTGAACCTACTTGCTCTGAAAGCAATATTCTCATGATTTACTGAGCACAATTTGCAATTAATGTTACCAGAAGATCCTTTTCACTGGAAGCTTTAAAATCTTTAAAACTCAACAATTTTATTTTCATCTCTTTTTTAAAAAAGCATTAATGAAGGGAACAGATGGTGTCTGCTTAAATAATGACCGAGTCAAGCATGCTTCAATGTAGCAAGACTTTTATGAAATAAGGCCCTTGTTTCAAATTCTTTTCCTTAAGCCAACAATCATTAAAACAATCTATCTTGTAAGTATATTTTCCCAAAGAGCCATAAATGGAGCAGAATTTGGCACTGAATCCTAATCAAAAGAATCCGTGTGTGTCTTTTCATATATAATGCATATGGCTGAACAAATACAAACTACATTATATTGGAAAGAAGCTTCCCATTTGAGTGAAATCCCATTATCAAAGCTAATATTTTATTTAACTATGATTGTAAGATAGTTTCAGGAGACTAACTAGATATGGAGAGAAGTACATTTCATATGTTTGTAAATTTTGCAAATTAATAAACAAGAATTTTCAAGTTGCAGGGGCCAAGCGTCCTGTTTTGTGGCAGATATTAACTCAACACAGGTATGCACTCATACCTTTGAGGGGAATGTCCTTCTTAAGACAAATAGGTAAGAATTCTGTTACAAATTCCACTGAGGTTAATGCCATAAGTTAGGTTTAGGTTGGAAAAGGCTGACACTGGGAGATCTTTTCTGATGATTCTGCAATGTGCTGTAGCTGTGAATGGCTGCTTGCAAGATGCAAGACAGGCTCTTTACCCTAGTTTAGATCATTTTCCAAAGGAAGAATTCCATAGCATAAAAATAACTTAAAAATCAGCTTTATGTTATCAGTGGCTTGAGCCATAATCTTCCCTTGCCCTTGCACAGTTCTACCAGCATGGTGATCATTCCCTGAACAGAGAAGATGCAATTCATCAGCCCAGATACATTAATCTGGGTTGATAAGCAATGTGGGAGTCAGCAAGGCAATCTGTTAAGAAGCAAATATTTTGTTAAGACATAATAGTAAGGAGCTGATGAATGGCTGAAGCTGCAACTGATCACTTAGGGAGCAAAGCCTGGGGTCTAAAGCTACAAAGAAAAAGCAAAGCTAATTATTGGCATAAATTATATATATTGCCAACTTCACCAGTTCTACAACTTGTTGAGACATGCTTAGAGACCTGACTGACCTCCTGGCTTCTATAACAGACTTGAATAAACTGAACTGCTGACAAGATGAGATGTTTAAATGGAGGTGGTCAGAGTCTAACTCAGGATTTTAAATCATTTCAACTAATATTATATCCATCTTATATGTATAGGAAGCTTCAACTCTGTTGCTATGGGAATGCCATCACTCTCTTAGCAACAGTGTTCCCCACTTTGGTTGCACTACAGGTTTGTTAATGCAGTTGAATTTAGATTTGCCTCTGCACATATAACTAAATATTTCTGTTCCTAGAATAAATTGCATGGTGGAAAGCAGCTTGTTCCATATAAAAAGGAAAGCATGAAAGAAAAATAAGGATAAAAAGTGGAAAATGATATTGAGATATTATTTGAAAATGGCATTGCTGCTATTGTGATATAAAAAGTAGCAGATAAAGCGATGGCTTCCAGATGAAAGAACCTGATCAGAACAGTTTGATGGAGAAATATGGGCAAGCTGTTGTGCACAAGATGGAGTACAAGTTAATCAATCTCTTAAGATGAAAACTGGCTTGTAGTGCCATACCCCTCCTCAGGGACGCAGGACTTATTAGATTGGTTTATAGAAATTGATTTACCTAAAGGGTTTCAGAAGGAGCTGGGGGTTATAATTGAAGATCTGCTGCATAGTCCTGCTGAGTCCCTAGTTGCTGCCTGGAATAGGGAACTAGATGGTATACAAGATTGTAGCCATGCAATCTCTCCCAATTCATGTCCTCCTTGCCCTCCATGGAATACAGAGGAACTGAGAGGGATGAAATGGATTAAGAGCTATCTAAAATGTCACTGGTGGAAGATAAAGAACAAACTCAACAAACATGGACAAGAGCTGTTATTAAAGCCTACCTCATGATGATTCAGGCAATGAAGTATAAATACTTCTTTGCACTAATTCCATCTGCAGATAATTCCCCAGAAATCCTCTTCAGAGTAAACTGTTTCCTTCTGGAGAAGGAGGATACAGAGGTCTACCTGCGGGGGCTTGATGAGGCATTTGCTGACTTTCTGGAAGACAAAGTTGCTCAGATTCATTCCCAGTTAGATGTCGGGGTAGCTACTGGTCCAGTGGAGGTGTCTGGGACAGGTTCTTGCCATTATCTGGGAATGGTTTGATCATGTCGCTCTTGAGGAAGTGGACAAGATCCTAGGGAATGTGGGAAAAACCACCCATGTTTTAGATACATGTCCCTACTAGCTTGTGAAAGCCTCCCCAGAGATAACACGTGGGTGACTTCTGGTGGTGATTAATGCTTCTTTGAGGGAGGGAGTGATGCTCCACCTTTCAAGGAAGCTGTGGTCCACCCTCTTCTTAAGAAACTATCACTAGATTTCAATCTATTGGATACTTTTCATCTTATGTCCAATCTTCCATTTTGGAGAAAGGTTGTTGAGCTGCATCTCCAGAAGTTCCTAGATGAAACAGACCTTTTCCATAAGGGTTAAGGCCTGGATATGAGAGGGAAATGATCTCTAATGGGAGTGTGATGTGGGAAATGTCTCCATCCTTGCTCTATTTGACTTCTCAGTACCATTGATCACAGTATCCTTCTGGAGTGGTTGGCAGTGGAGGGACACTGTGTTGTCCTAGTTCATTTCCTTCCTCTACAGCCATTCCAAATAGTGCTGATAGGAAGCAAGGGGTCTGGTCCTTGGGTTTATGCAGTGTTCAGTACTTTCTCTGCTTCTGTTTAACATCTACGTGAAGCTGTTGGATAAGATCATCTATCACCAATGGGATGGCATATCAGTATGCTGATAATAATCAGCTGTATATCTCAGCCCATAGTAAGTTAAACAATGCCATGATTTCCCTCTGGCAGGCTGGATGGGAAGCAACAGGCTGAAACTGAATGCTGGCAATATTAAATGGCTCTGGGTTTGGAGCTATTTGGCTCATAGAGAATTGAGAGAGAGTGATCTGTCTTATGGGAACTGTATTGGTTGCTGATTTGCTCCTGGGTCCAATTCAAGCTGTTGATTATCTTTAAAGCTCTACATGGCTTGGGGCTTGAAGGACAGTCTTTTCTCAGTTACATTTACCCAACCCACCAGATTGTGAAGGCAGGTTATGTAAAAGGTTCCCCCGATGAAGAAGGTCCCCCAGTGGATCAACAAGAAAAGCCTTTTCTGTGGTGGCTCCCTCCCTGTGGAACATCATTCCCCCTTAAGATAAAAGATGGCCCCATCTTGACACACTTCCGAAAGACTCTGAAGTCATGGTTTTGGCAGCAGGCCTGGGAATTGCCTTGCTTCTATAGCAAAGAAAAGCAAAGGTAGATGTTAAGCTCAGAAAAAAAAGATTACAACTCAACAAGGCTGAAAAAACAAAGCAGTCATACTTGGGTCTATCCACAAAGGAATCTGAGCCTGAGGAAGAATAACTTTGTAAGGGCAAGGGCAAGACTTTGTGTACACCCAAAAGAAAAGAAAATGTCTAATAGGTCCACTCTCATTCCTGCCTCAAGGAGTCTGGGTTCATCAGATCTTCCTTCCTGAATCCTGGAAAATTATACTCTTTGACTTACAAATTCAAGAAACATTCAAGAAGGAATATTAGGAATATAAAGGTAGAAATGTTTTTTCTTCCGCACAACAAGGTCATTACTAAGAAAAATCCCCAATTGTTATTTAATTGTAAAGAAGAGAGAATTGTGCTGCTCAAGAGTTTAGCCACTTGGCCTTCCTGAGTTTCCATACCTGAAGCCAAAATAATTAGATTATAAATCAGTTCTAGGTGCAATCTAGTCTAATGGGAATCTCTGGAAAATGGCTTTTCTAAAGATGCCTATTAAGCAATCTTTACTCCTTTGGATGCCTACTTTATACCTAACCCTCAGATGGCCATAATGACATTGTGGGAGAGTGACTGGGTAAGGACAAGGAGGCATAAATATTACTGAATTGCCCTGACAATCTCTCTAGGATGAAGAGTGAGGAAATATTCATGGAAGGAAAAGGATAACAGACCGGAAGTAACTCCCCAGTTACTATAAACTTAAGGCCTGTTACTCTTGACTTAGTTTTAAACTAGAAAGAATCCCTTTGCATAAAAAAGAGCAACTGTATTTGGAATCAATCAAGGTAGTGGATTTTTCGTGGTTGGGGCTGACTGAAATCAACACCAGATTTGCACCAACACGTTGCTAATATGTGTTATTTGTCAGCATTCGGATTAGCCTGGTTTTTGTTCCCTAGATAAAGTTGCAAGGAAGAAGATGGCAGCATGGCCAAATTTTTTTGGAGTTGTTCTCTTTATAACACCACTGTTATAATCTCATTTCAGTCTTGGTTTCTGTTTTTGTTTTCCATTTCTATGCTTATTACTTTCACTGTATGTTGTGTTGATTTTCTCATGCTATTGTGTATCGGCCCATATTAGATCTTCATGAATCAGATCTCAGCCCCTTTGAATTCAGAATACCGGTTCAGTTTCATTCAAGTTCCAGAATGAAATCATAGAATTAAGTTATTTAGTTCACATCATCAATTTTATCTGGAACAAATAAACAAAACCAATCTCCAGATGCTCTAAAGTTCATTAAATTCTCAGATTAATTAGAAAGCATCCAGTGTGATTTAATGTCCCAAACAGAACTGACAATTTGATACAGAAAGTCATCTGAATTTGAATATCCAATTGAATTCCTTTTGAATTCAATCTCCAGATGGCAGTTATACACATTTAATACTGGCCTTCCAATTATAATTGACTGTGTTTCATACTACATAGGAAAGTATTGCACAATGGCATAGGCCAGTTATCTAGAAATACTCATTGATTCACTTTTCAGCATTTGCATTCCTCTTCCTTTATGTCTACTTAAGGGCAGTTCAGCTATGGCAGCTCCTTGCATAGGGCCACTAATTTTTTCACATAAATAATCTGACACCTAATTAACAACCAAAACTCTGTGAAACATAGCAAGTCTGTGTCTCATTTAACTCACAAGCCATTTAAGTCAGCATATGCTTTCATTCATCCTGATATGGCAATTTATGTTACATCTAATATCATAATGGCTCTTTTTAAGCTCACACAGTGGTGTGGCTAAATGTAAGAAATGCAACAATATTTTCAAGTAGTCACTACCTATTGGGAGATTGAATTTCTGCATCTGAAATTCTGAAGGCAGTACAAGAAAACCGGAGAACCTGCCCTGATGTTACAACTTTGAATGATGTTTAAATTAAGTGGCTATTTGGTGTTCAAGAACGTTATAAATTGAAAGGCTAACACTGGTTGTCAATGAGATATATGCTTTTTATTCAGGAAAACATCAATAAAATATAGTCTTCTGTCCCTTTAGTCCTTTTAAATGTTAGCATTTGTAAAAATGAGACTTTCCGGCTCATTAAATGCAGCTTGCAGGGCAATCCACCAAACTAGTTAATCTCTGTAAACGGCTGTTCTGTTGGAGCTCTGTCATAGGCTTTTATGGTCTCCATGTCAAATATTAAGCTAGATTTTTCAACTCAAGTTGCTGCCCATATTGCTGTCTTTGAGAACCTCAGTAATTAAAAAGAGTGGAACAAAGGAAGAATCTAAGTCAATATACAGTTTTCCTGGAGTAACTCTGAATCTTGCTCTTTGTTAATGAAAAAGGGGCCATGTGGTGTGAACCTGAAATTCTCTTCAAATCTAAGCAGATCAATGCTCGCTGTTTTTTCTTCTAACTGGCATTTATATTATCAGCTGAGTGGGACCAGAAACTGTTAATCCAGTGTTAGGATACATCCACTTTAGAGGTAATGTGTACCACATTTCCAGGCTACAAATTGCTCTGGGGCATTGAGTAGCATGCATGAGGCCATTCACCAAGAAGTGGGCAAGTCCAGGATAATCTACACTTGATTTAATTTCAGTGTAATTCAACTTTAATTTGATGTAATTAAATATACAATTAAGATTAACTTTTCTACCCAGTGTCTACAGTAATCTACCAATATTTTTTAATAAAAATCAAATTTTAGAATATATATCTATTAAACATATTCTGTTTCTTTACATACTTTAAACTTTAATTTAATACATGACATAATATATTGTTGAAGTATATTTCAACATTCAGTGAAATGCAAATTCTGACGGCAGTGATGTTCCATTGTAAACATTATTTGTGTCAGTTCATATCGGCAAATCAATTTATCACTCAAACACTAAATTACTACTGAAAGTTTAAACTCCTCAAAAATCTCTAGAGAGAACAGAAAATCCCATATTTTTACAGAATGTTACTTCTTACCCATGAACTGAAGAAACATAGTAAAAATATTTTTGTTGTTCAGTCGCGCAGTCGTGTCCGACTCTTCGCGACCCCATGGACTACATTATGCCAGGCCTCCCCGTCTTGCACTGCCTCCCGGAGTCTTCCCAAGTTCACACCCATCACACTGACAATGCTATCTATCCATCTCATCCTCTGCCGTCCCCTTCTCCTCTTCCCTTCAATCCTT
>JANHZU010004495.1:214324-229249 GCA_032468055.1 Acrochordus granulatus
AGGATTGGGATAACTGGGCAATGGTCCAGGACCCCATAGATGGGGAGTCCTCTAATTCTGACACTGTAAACAAAAAGGAAACCCATATCAAGATAGAGCAAAGTCTTCATCATGAAGATACATCAGGAAGAACAGAATTTAGTTTTTTATCATTTGGTTTCCTTTACAAATGCTAGCTGTACTTCCACAGCTACATTATGGGTTGAGAAAGCTTAGAATCAGATACTTCATTTTTTTATTTTTAAAAGATCTAACTTCCATGATTTCAATGTCACTTTGTCCCTTATTTTGCTTTAAGCACCATTTTAAAGTTTGATACTCCCTTGTCTTTTTAATTATATTTATATCCTGCCTTTATTTTTACAACTCTGAGGTGAAGTATATAATGCTTTTCATAGGGGAAACAAGGCCTGATCCATGTGTGAAGAAGGGGATCAGCCTAGAGTCATTACACATGACCAAATGAAGGAGGGGAAACTCTCATGAGGACCATTAGAGTATATGCCAAGGTCAGAGGTTTAGGTGGGCAGAAGGAGAAATTCTTGTAACTTGATGCATCTATTAAAGCTGGACAATAATGATTACTTTCATCTGCCTCATTTCCCTTCAAATCCAATAGATCTACGATTTTCCCCACAAGAACCCTTGAAGGGTTGGACTGAAAGATGAATGTCTTGCTCAAAACTACCCAGCTTGTTTTCATGCCTAAAGAAGGGGACTTATATTGTCCTGGTTTCAAGTCCAGATCCTTAATGGCTACACCAAACTGGGTTTTAATATTAATCTTCTTCTTTTCAAGATAATAAGTAAAGGTGAAGCATGATCTAAGTGCTTACAAATCTGCAATCCGTGTGCCTATAGGAAAATCAAACCATGTCATCATTCACTTCATCCTCACCTATAGGCAGAAACTTAAAACTGCAAAGTCAGTCGTAAAAAAAGTGAAAAAAATGGTCTGAGGATGCAAAATTAAAGTTACAGGCCTGATTTAATTGCACAGACTAGTCTATCTTTGAGGCTGCTTCAGCAGATTAGAGTTTTTGTGAAGAAATGTGTGTACCCACCAAAACCTTTCATTCACACAACAACAATAAACTCTGGTTCACAATGAAACTCAAACAACTTTGTCACGTCAAACAAGAGACAGGATCATGTATAACCAGGCCAGAAATACACAGACCAAAGAGATCAAAATAGCAAAAAGGAACTTCTCTGAAAAGCTGAAAAATCAACTTACAGCAAATGATCCTACTTCTGTGTGGAGAAGCCTACAGAAATATCACTGGCTACAAAAGTCTATCATCTTCTGCTGAAGAAAGCCATCAACTAGCAAGGGAGCTGAATGTGTTCTACTGTAGATTTGAGAAACAACCATCATTACCTAATGCTAACAATCCCAATTCAGACACATTAACAGCAGATATTTCCTCTAAAAACATCCCTTTCTCTGGGCTTTCCTCTCTTCCAGGCCTCTTACCCTCTCCTGGGTCCCTATCTTTGGTGATTCTAAAAAAAGATGTATGAAAACTTCTCCAAAAACAAAAAATCAGGAAAGCACCTGGACCAGTAGAGTGGCACCCTTATTGCTTGAAAATCTGTGCAACACAATTGGCCCCTATCTCCACACAGATTTTCAATAGATCACGAGAGCTCTGCTATGTACCTTCATACTTCAAACATTGTACTATCATCCCTATTCCTAAGAAAACCTCCATCAGTGGGCTGAATGACTATAGACCTGTAGCCTTAGCATCTGTAGTTATGAAGACATTATAGGAAGAGTCCTCCTATTTCTCCCTCCCTTACTATATTCAGCAACACAGTGTCAGCAGTACAGTCCTTCCAGTTTCCGTGTTCTATAATCTCCCAAGATTTGAAATGGACAGCTAACATTTACACCATTATAAAGAAGGCATACCAGAGGATATACTTCCTGCGTCAGCTCAAGAAGTTCAACCTGCCACAAGAGCTGCTGATACAGTTCTACAAAGGAATCACTGAGTCTATCCTTTGTACATCTATAATTGTCTGTTATGGAGGTACAGACTCCAACACACAGTCAAGATTGCAGAAAGAATAATCATAGCTAACCTGACCTCCATAGAGGACCTATATATTGATAGGGTCAGGAAAAGGGTGAAGAAGATATGTGCAGACCCTGGACACATCTTGTTTGAACGTTTTTCCTCTGGTAGATGCTATAGGGTATTGTATACCAAAACCACCAGACAAAGGGACAGTTTTTTTTCCCTGAGCCATCTTACACCTTAGGTAGTACTTCTGAGTTAATTTAGAGTTCTTTGCACTTTGTATCCTGTCATATAGCATGAGTCAGGTATTCAGCTGAAGGGTGGCATAGGGAAAAAAAAACTGTCCCTGTGTCTGGTTGCTTTGGTATGCAATACCCTATAGCACCATCCAGAAGGAAGAGGTTCAAACAAATTGTGTCCAGGGTGAGAGGGATCTGCAGGTATCTTCTTCACCCTTCTCTTGACCCTCTCAATATACTGGTCCTCCATGTAGAACAGGCTAGCTGCAATTATTCTTTCTGCAGTCCTGTTTGCTGAACTCTATATCTGTCTTGCATGGTTGCTGCACCAAACCAGACAGTTATAGATGTGCAAAGGACAGACTCAGTGATTCCTCTGTAAAAGTGTATCAGCAGCTCTTGAGACAGGTTGAACTTCTTGAGCTGACACAGGAAGTATATCCTCTGTTGTGTCTTCTTAATAATAGTGCGAATGTTAGCCATCCATTTCACCACTTGGGAGATTATAGAGCCCAGAAACTTGATGTACTGTTGATACCATGTTGCTGACTATGAGGGGTTGAAATACGAGGACTCTTCTGAAAATCCACTGTCACCTTCACAGTTTTGAGTGTATTTAGCTCTAAGTTGTTTCAAGTGCACCACAGGGCTAGTAGATTTTAGGAAAATTTACGTCAGGATGGGACAGAGTTTGTCAGCTGGTGACCTTTAGCATAATACTTTCATCTGTGGAGGATTTGGAACAGTGAAGAGGAGTATATATGGCATAGAATTACTCTTCTTTTAAGAATCTAATAGCCTATGAATCTATAAGTGTGAATTTCTTCTATAAATTAATTGGTAGCAGTATGTAATGATCTCGAGCTCAGTCTTTACAGTTTTGTCTTTAATCTCGCATCTTGGTACTAATTTTGCAATAAATTTTGGGATTTGCATCTCAAATCATCCATGTCAGTCTATGTCACCTAAACCAACAATGAAATCAGATGTTGATTAAAATCAATTACTGAAGTCCAATGTGAAGTATTGAATACTTCACATAAAATATTTGCAGCAAAGGGTTTTCAGGTTGTTTTTTCAATGGCATTTGTATCAAATCTACTGACATTTCAAAAGGAACTATATTTCTCTAAAATATTTGTTACCAGCTTACTTGAAATACAATTGGTAGGATGCATTTGCAGTAAGTGTTCCATTCTGTCTTCTTCCTACTCATGCTTTTCTGGGAATGGATGGAGTGGACAATGATTTCAGAATTTCTATATGCAATTACAGACAACATCCTCTCCAGGGCAAAAGCAGGACAGCAAACATCCTCTCCAGGGCAAAAGCAGGACAGCAAACATCCTCTCCAGGGCAAAAACAGGACAATTTTTGGAATTTCCAGATGAAATTTCTCAGTAAAAAAGCTTCAGGACCTACATCCAGTCAGCAGAGTTTTCACTGTATGGTTAACAGTAACAAGCAATTTGTGATCTAGTGTTTCAACAGCTTACATTCCCAAGCATCAAAAGGGGTGAAGACAGCTTGGCTCTCAATTCCAGCACCAACAACTTTTCAATGTCATTTTGTCATTATTATCAGTTTTCCCAATGTGTTGGGAAGAGGCAGGTGGCAGCAGATGAACCATTTGCAAACTGGCTTCACGGGGAAAGGTTGTTTTAAAGCACAGACCCTGTCTCTTGGTGTGAAAGTAATTGCTGAGTGAAGAGACATGTGAAGGAGAAGTGAGGTCTGTTAAGAAATACATGCAAAATAAATCATAATCAAATCAGAATGCTAAATTAGAAGGGGGGAGAAAGAGTGGGAGGCTCAAAATAAAACTTATCTAAAGTATTTAATAGGAATGTGATGGAAGGGCAGTGTATTCCCTATATTTCAAATGAGCAGTGATCAAGTGATATAATTGTACTGAAATATTTTTAATGCATTCAAATGTAAAATCTTCATGATTTAGTCTTACTTAATTGGCCTTTTAAGTATGTCTGTCGAATTCTTAGGGTGAGCAAGCAGTTCTTAACAATTACATTTTGTAAATACCAAATTGTTTTGAAAGAAGTCAGCACACTATTATTTTAATGTATAACAGAAACATAGAAACACCTCTTCAGCCATTAGGACTAGAAGCATGAATGGAAGGTGGGAATGTGCCTTTTTGATCTCTCCATATTTATGAGAAAGGTCAGGAGAGTGGCAAAAACAACATTTTGCTAAAGGAATGGAAACATCACTGCCTGTGATCCTATTAAACTCTGCAACCACAAAATTTAGGGGAATTTTGTTTCATCTGCTCCTTGGAAATCTGAGCTGAAAGAGAGAGGCTAGATCCTCATCCTCAGACCTATCTGTCACCAAAGTTTACATAAGCAAAGATTTAAAGTATCTTTCTTTTCAGTATTGTCATTCTAGACTTCAGAACATTTTTCCTCCTCTTTTTCCAAATCACAATTTTTTAAAATGCATTATCTCTCCAACACTACATACATAGAAAAAATATTGCTGATACCCAACTTAATACATACTATTAATTTTGGAAAATGTATCCAGGAAATCAATTAATATAGTATTATTGCCCTTAAGAAACATATTGCTTAAGTTAGTAATAGTGATATCTGCCAGGATTTCCAAGATAGTACTTATTTAGGAAAACTATGGAACTTTATGAACTAGATAAAAGATAGATAAGAAGCAGTCCATTAAAAATATCTTATAGAAAAGATCCCTTTGTACCCCTATTAAATGACTGAAATTTTGATTTGGTTTGGGCTGTGATGGAGATTGAGGAATTCTTGATTTCCTCCATGATTAGTACACTTCTTATGACCAGCACTCCAACCAAAGGTCTTGCTTGCTTGCTGCATCTGTCTGGTTGCTGGAGGTAAAATGTGTAATTTCTCCGAGGAAGGGTTAGAACAGGCCCCTCTTCCGAGGATGTGTATTTGTGTCTTAGCAGAACTTATGATGAGATTTTGATGGTGCTGGTTTATCTGCCTGTTTAGGTCTCATCTATTACCGAATAGGCAATAAGTATTTTCCATTGGAATATTCCAGCAGACAGCCTCAAAATATGCATGACTGTGTTCTAATTCTGGAGGGCACGCTCAGGAATATTTTGGTTCATGTGTTTCCTTTGATTTGTTTCTGTATTTTTTATCTTGAGGAGGAACAAAAAGTTAAGATGTTGGACATGTTATTGGCTCTTTTCTTGATTGTTTGAACAAAACAAGCCATCTCAGGAAGTCACAGTCATTGTATGAGATATAATGGCCTGAAAATATTCCTTTTCACAGCTGGCATATGCAAATCCATTGACAGTTGTGGGTCAAGGAGAATTCCCAGATTATATAATTCATCCAAAAGAATCATCAAATCCAATTTCCAATATATCAGTAGCCAAAGGTCAGTTACCCTTGGTGTTGAACTTTAAATCCCCAGCAGCACTTTCTAGATGTGGTCCAACAGGAAATACTGGAACTACTGTAAATGATTATCAAGGTCTAATCATAGCAGATGGTCTAGAACATAGTTTATCAACTTGACAATTTTAGGTGCATAGACTTCAGCTTCCAAAAGCATGCTAGCTAGGGAATTCTGAGATTTGAAGTCTACACATAGAAAGTTGCCAAGATTAAAAAACACTGCTCTAGTCTAGAAGATACTAGGTTGATAGGGCCACATTTCCCATACTGTATGTGCTTTCCAGCACAGATAATTCATGAAGGTGTCAACCCTTCTCTCCATTACACAAGGTCATCAATGCAGTGTTAGCATCATACCTTGGCCAAAAACTAGCTTGAACTAAAATCCAATAAGAATATACAAAAATATTATCTTTCATATTAAGCTTTCAAGTGTGAAGACACAACTATTCTCTTTAACAGAGGTAACATTCTATTTCATGCAATTCCATTTGATATTTTCGTACATCTATGTTATAATTATATATAAATCAACTCCATTCATCATCAATGTCATGCCAGCCAAACAAATAGATATATGCTAAGAAGTGTGTTACATATTCATTCACTGCTCAGTACAATTTTAATACAAATTCTAGACATATGACTTATTTAAACATATTACTTATTTAAACCTTTTTCTAAAGAAGAAATACATTATGGAAGCTTGGCATTCCTATCGATCAGCCATCATAGACATATAGAAATAAACCCTATTTTATATACTATTCAAAAGAGACAATAAAAAGTTAAGAAGGAAACAAAAAGACCAGAACACATCTTTGCCAGCAGCCAACATCTAGATAAGTAGGGATTAACACCAGACAAACAATCAAGCAGAAAACAATACCCTAATCAAGCTACTACCAAGGAGTAAACCAAACCTCCACTAAGCACTGCTAGGCCAAGCTACTGTATATAAACAGGGAGCATATCTTGCATTTATTAACACTGAAGATGTTACCTGGAGAGGTAATGAAGCATTTGCAAGCAAACAACCAAGTTCAGAGAGCACAAAGGACTCCATGAAATATGTTATTATATTGAAATATGTTATTATATTGTGTTTAACTAATCCAAGGGATAGATTAATAGAAAAATACTGTTGTACATAGGTATCTAAGCTGGCTTTAGTTTTCACCATCTTTCCATTGTGAACATGTTAGGAAAAACTATAGACAAAATGGACACCTACCCCACCAAATATTCATAGTCCAATTTCTCAAAAGACCTGGTAGAAGTGTGACAGACTTTACTGAATTAGGTTGCCTAATTTAGATTCAATTCTTCTTCACAATAACATCCCACTACTTTTCCCCAAACTTTAAGGGGATGAACATTGTTTTCTTCCACACATCTACCTTCAAAGTAATTTTGTGAGATAAGTTTGAAAATTAGTTAGCCTAAACACATATGTTACATTTCATAGTCATTGGATAATTAAACTCAGGTTAATAGTCCAACACTCAAACCATTATAATCACATGGGTTTTGCCTTACCATGTTTTCATGACATTATTTCAGAGCTTTGAGAATCAGTCTGTCATGGAATAGTGAAAGTCCATTATGATTTCTGCACTGCCCCCTATGTTGACACATAAAATCTGTTGGATTTGAAGCAATTTTGTAAGTGATAACAAGATCTCTCCCAAAACTATCACATACTCACAACATTTCCATTTGCATTTAACATACTTCTATATCTCACTTCACCTATTTTTAAATAAATGCAAAAAGTGCATATTTTAAAGATGGTAACAAGATAGTACAGGAAACTGAAATTTTAAATATAAAACGTGGAGTATGATATTTATTTATTATTTTGATTTCAGGCCAACCAATTCCACAGCGACTCTAGGTGGCTTAAAATTAAAAAAATAAAACAAAGTATACCGAGAAGAAAACGATAATTGACTGAAAGAAAGACTTAAAAGACCAAATGGAGGTGGTGGTGGTGATGGGGGGAAACATCTAGGTCTTTAGCAGTTTGTGAAAAGTCAGAAAAATGGAAGCAATATGAATCTCCAGAAGGATATTGCTCCACAGGACAGGCAGTCTCATCGAGAAAGCCTGCTTCCGAGGTCCTGCAAGATGACCCTGCTGCTAGACATTGGGGTAAATGTTCTCAGTCTGCACAACCTATGCTATTTGTAAACTAATATCTGACAACATATATCCTATCAAGATGTCCTATCAAGTATTAGTTTTGAGTGGCAGGCAATCATTTTCCCAAACAGGAGTGACCTTTGTTTTTCTGATCAAGGATTGTACCATTGTTTCCATGGCATATTAAGAGCTGTACCCCCAAAATAAATAGGCCAAGATTCAGAGATTTAGGCCTCATCTCTTTGTCATCCAGTTCCCTAATCCAAGACATGCCAAAAATAAGCAAACAAAACCTAAAAGTTGAAATTTGGGCTCCTTGTACAGATGTAGATGATATAGTTGTCTTTTGGAAATGTTTTTAACATGTATTTTAATACTAATAACTGATTATAAATGCATATATATAAGTAATAATTTTTTTCACAAAAATATTAGTTTTGGAGAAAAGGAAGAGATGAGAAAGTCCTGCATTGTTAAAAAAAAGAGGGGGCATTGTGGATAGCTTAAGGAACAACAATAGTAGCCAAAACCTAATGGACTTGAAGCAGGTTCAAAAAAATTTTCATTGTCTATATTAGGGGAACATTTCATGGCAGGCTTCCTATGGTAGTAGAAAGTCTATTAATGTATAGCCTGGTCTGTCATAAGGCAACTTAAAGAATTCTCTAGCATTCCAGCAAACAATGCTGGCTTTTTGATGTGTTTGATCCATCTCCAGCTCCACCTTGGCCAGTTGTAAAGACAATTTATATTTTCCAATTCTACAAATGTCCACATTAAAATATGATTCATCATATTTTGTAGAATGTAATTAATTTGTAGAATGTACTTAATTTGTACAACGTTTTTTAAAAAAATCAGAAAGGCCATTTTCTAGGTCTTATCACTCTCATGCAGCCATAGGTCAATTCCGTGTCTTCCAGATATTGTGGGATTACAATATTCATCATGGAAAATATGGTAGATAGAATCCAGCATTTATTTGCAGGATGCCAGATTGAAAAAATCTCTGTATCTTGTTTGGTGAAATGCCAAGATTTTATTTGGGGAGCTTTCCCATACAAAGTATGTGGATAACCACAAAGCTGTGACTCTTGGTTTCAAATGAAATGACATTGTACCTAGTAGTATGATTAATTTCGCATTACATGCCACATCCAAAAGACTTTGTCTGAAATAATTAGAAGACAGTTTTTAAATTAATCTCAGTCAATCTATACTGAAAGAAAATATTCTCAGAAATATTCTTTTTAAGAAAAGAAATCTAACAAAGGAGATGAGGGAAGACATAAGAGCATTTGGAATGTAAAGCATGGCAGAAACTATTTGATAAAAAAATTGAATACATGTTTCTGGCTCAAACTCATCTGCAACAGTATGATTAATTTGGGCACTACATTAGCAGAGGGAAATGGCAAGTTAGGAGAAAGTCAGAAAAAAATATTCAGAGAATCAGATGAAACAGGGATACCAAGATGTGTATTTGATGGATATCATGGCCAAGAGATACTGTACCTTAAGGAGGTAAAGGAAGTAAACTACAAAACAACAATTTGAATCTCTTTTCCAGATTCATTTGTATAAGAATATTAATTCTATGCAAAATATTGTTGAATAAATTTGTTTTGCACACAAAATATGCAATATGAATCCCCCCATGGATGTAATTGACAACAAAGATATATTTTGCTCTCTCAGTGATGGGATACATATTATGGTACAAATGCTTCTATTTAAAATGGTTGCTAATTAATTTATTACTTACTTTCAATTTTCATAGTTGCCCAAAATCGAATAAAGATCATCAAATAATCATCTAATGTCTGTAGAGTCAACTAAATATCTTCCACTAGAAAGAAGCAGAGGATGTTAATCTCCTCAAGTCCTGCTTCTGAGCTTTCTGTAGACAAGTGGTTAGCCACTTTAACAAAGAATGCTGGGTTAGATAGACTTCTAGATTGGAAAAAGCTGAATTTTATGTACAAACTGGAGAGAAACCAGAATACATTTTTGGTCTACTCCAACTCAGTTCTTATAGTCTACAGTCAGTGAGCATCCTTGTTTTTGTAGTGTATCCCTTGTTTCTAAATTTCCTTACACACTAACTGTGGATTATCCGTGAATTACTGTTAATAGTTCTCCATATGACTTAGAAAGGTGCTTTACAGATGACACATAATCTAAAACTTTCTGACCACTGGAAACAATGGTAGAAATATTTGCATAACAGTATCAGATGCTTATTATATTGCCAAATAATTAAGATAAGGAAGGAAGGAAGGAAGGAAGGAAGGAAGGAAGGAAGGAAGGAAGGAAGGAAGGAAGGAAGGAAACCAATTAACCATTTTCATTTGATTCATTCCTGCAGAAGAGTTAAATTAATTCCATACTATCCAAAATAATCTGAAATTTGGTACAGATATAACGCAGGTCAAGCTGGATACTTGAAATAGTCAGTATGTTTTTCACCTAATAGGAAAGGCTCAGGATTAAAATTTACCCCATAATAAGTGGCAATCTACAGTCCAGGATGGATGTTTTAACTTAAATCACTTGTTGATTCACATGCTAATCATTAATATGCAAATTAATCTTATATTTATTTTTAAGAATTACAGCTGTCCCTTGCATAATGCATCTGTCTTAATGGAGTGGTGAAAATAATAAATTTGGAAGAAAAGCGTTCTTCATAGTCAGACTGAATAGAGTTGTGCAAAGCTTCAAAGGATTGCTTCGCTTCAAATCAGCTCATTAAAACTGATTTGCAAATTAAAGCTTTGATGCTGTAAATGAAATTAGATAGCTGTGAAGTGTATCACAGCCTTGCAAAATGTTTTGCAAATTCAATTATTTTTTGCTGCTTCTGGGGGTTTTACAAAATGATAGGGTTGCACAGCTATTCAGTTCCATAAAGGGCTTTAGGCAGGCGTGGGCATGCTTGGCATCTTGTTAAAGATGTCATGCCATTTTCTGGGCTTGTATGATTAGTGACACAGTTCCAGAAAAATATCTGTTTGAGTTAAGGACATTTCCTTAATGTCTACAAAATTCACTTGTATATTTAAGGAGTGCTGACAATTTTTGAAAGTTATTATGTTTAAAATGGAGCAGATTATATTCTACACTGGTCCAAATAACTTCTGTAGGGGATAATTTGATGTCTGCTGTGCTCTCTTTTCCTCATCCTTCATATCTCTTCCTTAAAAGAAGGGAGGCATTTTTTAAAAACAAAGTTAGTGCTGAAATCCATAAATATATCCTGATGATACTTGGCAAGGTTAGTCCTCTAAAGGATCTGCCTTTTTTGCTATTTTTATCCTATTTTGCAAAAAAAAATGAAATCAGTTCAAACATTTGATGTTTTCCATTGTAGTTATGCAGCTTTTTTTTCTTTATAAGCACAAAGCAGATAAAATCAAATCAGCCAGTTTCTGAACCTCAGTTCAAGTTTGGACACATAAGCCTAATGGCGAACATCTCAGAAATATAATGGTCTACTCACAGATTCAGACATTATAGATCCTTTTTAACCATGGGACAAACATATCATGGCAAACTATTTTTGTGCCATGTCCTCATGATGTCACCAACTGGTCCCCAACCTACACAATACCAGAGGCAGCTTAGATCAACTTTTGTCATTCTAGTGTTAAAATAATATTTATTGTATTATTCTAATACAATCTTTGTTATGGAGACAATGTCTGGCTTCAAGTATCATTTTGTTCCAGGTATAATCAGGTTTGTCCTAGGACTGGGGATTGACAATTTTAAGGCTATGTGGGCATGGCCCTCCCTAGTCCTTTGGTGCTGTCAACTACGGCTTTTCTGGACAGGAGGAAAGGAGAGATTTTTTCATAATGGGTTGTCCTTTTGTATCTGCTAGGTTTTCAACTTGATCCCTGGTTTGTATTATCCTGAACAGTACCTGTCCAGTTTCAAAGCTGGACAGAAAGAGAGTGAGAAGGACCTTTTTCTTTGCCATTCTATAATACAATCCTCCCAGTTATTGTTCAAGCTGATTTTGAACAGGGCTTTCACTCTTCTCTGGAACAGTGCTAAACTGATGTTCACTTGGCCTGAATGTAGGTTTAGTGCTTTTCTGGCATAGTGTTATGCCACGATAAAGCTAGTGAATTTATCTCTTTTCCAAAACATGTTTAGCACTCTTTTGGAATAAAGCTAATCTTATGTGCAAAAAAACCCAGTAATCAAATTCATAGCAGCTGATAGTCAGATTCCCTTTGAATGCATCTATGTAAAACACTTATACAAACCAGAGTTAGTTTCTACTGATAGTTAAAACTGCTGGCCTAGATATCTATCAAAACTTGCCTCCTTCATAATCCATCTCTTACTTATTTTATACAGAATGATTGGAGGATACCCCATTGGCTAGTGACAACTGGTAGGAGGAGAGGGNNNGGGAAATAAACCTGGGGGAATCCAACAGTCCCTATAGGTAAGGTTCTCTGTACAATACAACAATACCATTTGCTGGCATAATGCCAGTGGAAAGATATAAATCACCAATAGGGCAACATATTTTATGCCACTATTGCATTCTAGTAGACCAGGCACTTTAATTCAGCAGTGTAGGAAAGCAGACAAAAACACTTAAAAGACATGAGTGAAAAGATTAGAATTAGAGACTTGTTCTAGTTTTTAAAGATGGTAAAAAATATTTTGCATAATATATTTATCATTAATTGCACAACTATTTTCTTTCTTGTTCCATGGCATATTTTCTTTTATTTCTGAAAATAATGTGTGCTCTGATTCCTATTAAATATCAGCATGGATCCTGCCAACAAACCTCCAATGTCTGCTCTGATAATGAAAGAAAATGTGTTTATTGAGTATTCATGGGCAAATCATGTTATGTAATATAATATGTTCCACAGTTATTCTTGGCAGCATTTGCTAGACTGAAAGGCATTTAAACGTTTTATTATTGGTTGTTAAATAATTGATTTGCCAAATTTAAATGAAGGAATTTTAAAGCAAGTATTTTGTTCTACCACAGGAATGGCTGCTATTTTTTTAGATATAAATTTCAAAAGTGAGGCCTTAGAAATTAGCATATCCTGTTTCTAGCCAACAACAATGTGGCTTTATTCTATCTGGTTACTCTGGAAAGTACAAGTTATATATGCCAAATCCATGGAAAATTTAAGTAAATGTTTAGAATACAGAACTGCTCAATCAGATATACTCTCAAACTCACAAATTAGACCAAAATTGCTTTTAATTATGAATTTTGTCCAGGAGAATCAGTTGGCTAAAATGGAATAAGAGACAACAACAAAAAAATGTTTTATTCAGCAATATGATCGTTTCCTTTAAAGAGACTGTCCCTTCTGCCAATAAAATGCAAATTGTCTCCTTAAAACATGGAACATCTACATAGGCAATGAACAAGCAAACAGATGTCAAAGTATATCTCTCTTCACCTTCAATCAATAAGCCTTATACAATTAACTGAAATCTAGCTAGGCATAAGCAAAGATGATAACATGGCATCTAAATAAAATGGATGCAAGTTAATTTGCATTGCAGACCTCATCCCACCCTGAAATCAACAATATCATTTGAAAGGGACACTTGAATATGCTTAACTAAATAACTTTGCACAGATGCAATGATAAAGATGAAGTAATATGATTTTGCTGCCTTTGTCACAGCAGAACATATTTTTAGCATGAGCTCCAAAAAACTTTGATATATTCTTGAGTGTTCTTATATATCATCTATTTTTCTAGTCTTGAAGCAGGAAGAACACAATGCTGTTGTCTCCATCTTTACTAAATAGAGTCCTATTTAACTTGCAAATGCTCAATAGAATCCTGCTTAACTTCATAGTTTCCACATAGTAAAACCTGGCAAGTAAATAAGCAAAGATTGGGAGTGTTAGTTTCTCCTCGGAGTTGATAAGCTCTACAGATAGTCTTCAACTTACAACCATCCATTTAATGACTATTTCAAGTTATGACAGAAAAAATTGTCTTATGACCAGATCTTGCGCTTATGATTGTCACAGCATCCTTACAGTCATGTGATCAAAACTCAGGTGCTTGGCAATGTATTTACAATGTCCTGGAGTTACATGATCATCCTTTAGGATCTTTTGGGGGGCTTCTGATGAACAAAGTCAATGGGAAAAGCTGGCTTTGTTTAAAACCATGTGATTTTCTTAATTACCAAGGCAAAAAAGGTTGTAATATTGGGTTAGATTCACTTAACTACATATCTTAGCAATGGAAATTCCAGGCCCAATTGTGTTTGTAAGTCAAGGACTACATGTATCCCAATCTTCTTCTCATATTTCTTGGACTGATAAGATTTGAAAGATGACAATCTCAGCCCATGAATCACGTTCTCTACATGGCAGGGAATTTAGCAGACCTGACCACTTAATACAGGATAATCAGAAAGAATGTCTACTCTTTGCCTGCTCCTTGACAAAGTGATCAAAAAGAAAGAGAAATGGATCTGGCCTATCTATTAGATGGCAACCCTGTTTTTCTTTCTTTATTGCACTGATATTAGTTATGGATCATCATATTTTATGGATTTATTTGGAAAGTATGATGGGCAAAGGATAATGGGGTTATAGTGAGAGATATATGCTGTAATGGTATCATAATTTATTTGGATCAGACAAAATAAACACCCCTAAATCTCAAATTTGCTTGGATTCATCTGTTTTGTCTTCTTTTCTTTCTCTCCCTCACTCCTCCTCAAAACACTAAGACAAAATAAAAAGACAGTCTACTAAATTTTAAAAATTAATATTAGATATAGATATGTAAATATGGGTTAAATCCATACTGCATATTATTTTGCTGAAGCATAAGATCTCGCTGTTAGATGAATTAAAAGATGAAACAAAGGATAATTCAAAGCCTGTACATTCATCTAAGAATACTAGTAAAGAACATGAAAATGTCACTATGCGACTAAGCATATTAATTAGTAGAAAGAATCTCAATTAATCTATCCATATCCCCAACGTCCCCCAGTGAGGCACCACCTTGCTGTGGTTGGGGGGCTTGTGTGCTCCGAAGAAGATGAGAGCTCTGCCAGAGGTTC
>JANHZU010004495.1:244906-259705 GCA_032468055.1 Acrochordus granulatus
TGTGATGGGTGTGAGCTTGGGAAGACTCCGGGAGGCAGTGCAAGACGGGGGGCCTGGCGTAATACAGTCCATGGGGTTGCGAAGAGTCGGACACGACTGCGTGACTGAACAAGAAGTGTCATTATCAGGGGCCACTACGCAAAGCCAACAGTAGTGAAGAGGTTAAGGAGTTGGACTGAAAGCAGGAAGACTCAGTTCCATGCATCCTCAGCCACAGAACCTCACAAAGTGACTTTGAGCCAGCTATTGTTCTCAAGCTGAGTCTTGTTGTTAGGAATACTATGTACATAGCCTAAAGCTCCTGGACAAAAGGCAAAATATAAAACTAAGGAATACTGAAGGGCTTTGTCAGAACACGTCTTTGCATTTGTTGTACAGTACTTGGCCAAGTAATTGAAAGGCCGTCCAAAATAAAACATAGCTCCCTTCCCAAAATTAAAGCAGCCATGAGGATTGGGCATGCTCAATAGACACTGGCAGAAAAAATTGGAGGCCCTTGGAAAATAAAAATTGAACAGGTGAAGGCTATATATGATTATGATTACAACCACGATCATGATTAAACAGTATATTGTATGTGTGTGTGTCACATGTACCTTTGAGTGAGTATTGACTCCTGTACGGTACTGCGTGAGCACCTACAGTTTTCTTGGCAGCATTTTTGGAAGTGCTTTCCCTTGGCTGTTTCCTAGAGCTGAGAGAAAGGGACTGGACTTTCTGCCTAAAACTGGCTTTGTGCCTAAAATGGGATTAGAACTCATGGTCCCTTGAGTCTGATGCCTTAACCACTTCGTCATTTATATTCTACCTTCCTCCAAGAGTTCATGGAAGCTTATCTAGCTGTTTTCTTCATTTTATATTTTTGAAAGCTTTGAGAAAGACATTAGACCATTCTAACCTATACAGTAGATCTTTCTTCTTTTTTGAATGGGACTTGGGGATCAGAGATTTTAGTTCTGCTTGTAACTGCTACAGTACAGAGAACCCCTCACTTAATGATTTCCAAAGGAAAGCGTGGCTAACTGGCTTTGATTGGGAGCATAAATGTCAACATATGGAAGAGTTGATTCTTGGAGATAATAAAGTTGCAGACCCATGTAAGGTCTTTTCCCAGACAGAACCTTAGCTAGTTCAAGATAATAAAGTTGCAGACCCATGTAAGGTCCTTTCCCAGACAGAACCTTAGCTAGTTTAGCCACAGAAAGTTAACTGATGATCTCTCAGTCTAGGGTTATTGCTGGGGAGATAGGATGAAGGGCTCCTTTTCCACACAGCCCAATGTTGTACAAAGCAGGGGGAGAAACAGGAAGGATTGCGATCCCAACTTCATAATTAAAACCCCATCTCTTTGTATGTGTATAAATTAAAACTCCACCTCTTTGTGTATCAATATACATACAGAGTTTAGATCATGTTACCCAACCATTAACTTTCCTATCTCCTAGCTTACCCACCTTATGGACCACTGATGCTGCCTTAAGCTCTTGGTTGATATAAATCAAAATAAAACTGTGTCACAGTCATTGACCAGAAAGCCAATATAATAAAAATACCCAATAAATAATAAACTTTCAAATCTTTTCATATGTAAACAAGAGTTCCACTGCAGATAGCCGTTCTGATCCAAGAAAATGCCCTTCTCACAATGTAGCCATGTTCCTAAGTAACCTAATTTTGTCACAGAGTAGATGGCTTTAGGATTTCTGTCAGCTATAAGTAGCTTTCCTAAAATTCCTCCTTATGACTTGGAAGATTTTCTTCATAATAGCTGAAGTAGCCATTATCTCAGCCAAAATAATTAGGTTTGCCTTTTCTTTCTTTCTTTCTTTCTTTCTTTCTTTTTTTCTTTTTGAAGGTTAGGGCTATTGCTGCCTCTCAGCCTTCTGGGACTACATGTGTTCTTTTCCAAGTACCTGGTTAACATTACAAGTTCTTCACTGAGAAGGGTTTTAACTTTCCTTCACCTGCAGAATTTGCCCTCCACATATCTCAAAAGGAGATTTTTTTCAAGAGCCCTGCCAAATAATGTCTCTGCCCTTGTGGTATCAAGTGGAGGCCCTTATCCATTATGTCCTTCACTGACCATTTACAGTGAGATCAGGGTCACATTATTGATGGTAGGTGAATTCAGAAGTTCAGACCTCAAACAATTGAACTATTTCTTGTAGACAACTGTCAGTGATCAAATTGCTACTTTTGGTCTGCTGTTGTTTAAATTTAGAAATAAATATTTAAGTTCTTAGTTGTAGCTTTGGCTTCATTACTTTATTTTACAATCTTGCTATATTATTATTATTATTTTGTTTTTTATAGCACACTATGTTACGACCATAAACTTAATTACACTAGTATTTATACTTATTATGTTATTAACATAGGTAAATAATGTGAGGACTAATATTGATTATGTTAAAGTAAGATGGTAACAATGAAGTAGAAAATGAAAATGGTGATGGTGACAATGATATTCTACTCATTCCAAATCTCAAGCAGAGTTCTGTATCTGGTCCTTCTCAATCCAAGGAACATTTGTTCAAGATGTTTATCAATAATCAGGATTCTCCTATACCTGAATGTACCTAATTTCTATGCCAAAGCTAATTTTAAGTAGACTCTACACCATCTGCAAATTCATTTGATTTTGATTTTACGAAATACTATTCTGCTGATCAGTCTAGAGCAGTATTTCTTAAACTTTTTCTCTCAAGATTCTTTTTCCCTTTGAAAAATTATGGTGAACCCAGAAGAGTTTTATTTATATTGGTATTTACCCTAAGGGTAAAGGTTACCCTGCTAGTTATGACCGACTCTAGGGTGTGGTGCTCATCCCCATTTCCAAGCTGAAGAGCCAGTGTTCATTCAAGGATGCTTCTGTGGTCATGTGGCCAGCATGACTAGAAGCCAGAGGTGCATGGACACTGTTATTTACCCTATTAAAACTTAAAATTATCAGGCATGAACAACCAGACCCATATGTGTAGAGTTCAAAACTAGCTGCTTTATTGTTCTTTGCCTATTTCACAGAAATCTCTTCAGACTGGCAATTCTCCCTTGGGGACTGATAGATAAGGCTCTGAGTAATTCAAAGGGTTCAGTCCTAGCCCTTCTGTAACTGTGCAATGAGCCCAAGCTAATTCCATGCTTGAATCCTCCCCCTGTTGGGATGGCTACTCTCCAACAAAATTGATTTTGCTGTTGTTACTGCTTCTCACAATTGTTCGATGAGATTTTAATAGTATATTATTTTTTAACCTAGGCTGACAAATAATTCTGATTTTTGTGGGTCCTTGAGAAGTTTTGGAGGACCCCCCAGAAGTCCTAGAGATGCACTTTAAGAAAACACTGGTCTAGATTTATGCACACTATTGGATGAATTATTTCAGAGAGTCTGCTTTGACAGTTGTAAGCAAAATAATAAAACAGGGATCTATTTTATTCACAATTGTCAGTGTAGAAAAATAAAATAAAATGCTCATTTTCCACAAGCAGCAGATGCTTCCTTGATAACACTTTTAAGATGGAGTGATAGAATTTGTACCTTTTGAAGTTATCTGAAGCCTTTCTTCTGAAAGTGATTTTTGCACAATTGAGTTACATAATAATGTAGAGCAAGGAAAGAACGAAACCTTCTCCAAAGTTCAAATTTTTGACTGGTATTCTCAGCTCCTTTAATACAAAGACACAGATTAGAGGATCCCATTATTAATTATCTTCTAATACTTCTTCCAATACACCGAAAAGACTGTTAAATACAGAACAGTTTTGAGGTAGAATACATTTCACTGCATTTCATTTTAAAAAAAGGAAAGAGAAGGATTTGATATATCAGATGCATGAAATATCCCTTCATGAACAATTCTTCCAAGGCATATAAAAGTATATAAACTTTCTAAGACATACAATAGTTTTGACTTTTGCTCTGTTATAGTTTCTGAGTAATTTTATCGCTTTGGGCAAACATTGGGCTTGTTTTATGTTATAAAACTGGTTCTTTTCATCTTCAGAAACTGAGCTTTTCTGACCGCACTGTATTTCAGAATTTATTGTGTTGCTTCCAAACAAACTCAAGCATTAGAAAATGCCCCAAAGAAATTTTCTAGTTGTACCATTCTTCATGAATGATATTTATTCTTAATGCCATTCTTCATGTGGCATTTTTAATCATATATAAATAATATATTATTTGTCTATAATAAGCTACATGGAAAAATATAATCAATCATACAGGTTAAGCTCTGCTACACTGATGTGGTTTGGTCATCTATCAACTTGAAAACATTCAGGGAGCTTTCATCATGTATTTGATATATATGCAATAAATATGTGATAGAAAAAAATAATAACGCTTCAGTGGTAACAGGAAGCAAGGAAGAAGCTCATTGGCATTTATTATGTAAGGAACACCCATTTGGAATTTCATGTTCTCTTCGTATATGCACAATACTATGGCTAAGTCCATGAAAATGGCATAGATTCAGCATGCATAGTGACATTGATTACAGTGCATGAGCAAATAGAGAATGTGCAATTGAGTAAGACCAGCAATCAGTAGTAAGATGTATCTGCACAAGTAGCAGAAATCAGAACAATTACAAAACTCAGCAGAACTTGAACATAACGAGTCAATGCAAATAATAAAGATTAACCCTACTAAGCTTTTATATGATTTCCTGAGCGTGGTGAAAATTTGTGGAAATAAAGTGAAGGTATGCTTATGTGATTATAACTGTCCTATACTATCCAGAAAAGGACATCTTATCTGTAACATTATAGTAATAATTGTTATATTTATCTGACAACTAAATAATGAGGCATGATTTCTGGAGAAAAATTGTGTTACAGGCTTTATGCAAGAAACTATTCTAAAAAGTCTGCTTTCAGTTTATTAATTCTTAGATACAGAATTGAATTATCAGTTTTCACTTAACAATACCCTGTTTATCAATTTATATCCACATGAATCATGTTTTCTTCATTATTTACTTCTGTATTATTCTAAAATAATATTGTTTTTCCAGGATTGAATAAAATTGCTCCAGAGGAAATAAGCTTACTAAAGTTGAAAGAAGAACAACAACAGATTATCTCAAAAACAAAACCCCTGGTTAAATAATTAGAATTTTGATTCATATTCACATGAAGGATTTATAGTTATACAGTGGAACCTTGGATGGTGAGCATAATTCGTTCCGGAAAAGTGCTCATAATCCAATAAGCTCATACTGTATAGCAAAGTGAACACACACATGGTCACACTACGTACACTTAAACACGTAATAGCATAAGTACACATAATAGCATAAACAGTATGCTCATGTGGATGCTGCCTGTACAAGAGAAGAAATCTCATTTGTGAGATTTCCTGTGCAAGCTCATCGCATGATGCTCGTCTTGCAAGATATCACTCATTAACTAAGTTAAATTTTATTAAAAAAAAAAAAAAAAAAGCACTCGTAAAGCACATTACTCACAAGTCAGGGTTCTGCTGTATTCAGCTTCGAGTACAGAACGCAACAGGGAGAGCAAGTCTGAGTTTTCCAGTGGAAACATGGAAGAGAGGACAATGACCAGAAACACTGGGTGTTCTGAGTAATGTCTACTCTGTTGTGAGGTATCAAAAAGTTGTCTCGTAAATGGCTGCTTTTTAAGGAGCGTGTCTTGAGAACTCCTAATGGCCCATTGTGAATAAGTAATTTGTCCCCCTACATAGACCGCAAAGAGCTTAATAATAATCAATTCCTTTCTGTTTACTTAACAGCATCTGAATCAACTTGGTCGCAACCATTTTTTGTACTTGGCCCCTTAACAGGCACTGGTTTGACCACTACTATCATGAGCAAGTGAGTGAATAATTGATCAAGGGGCCAAACCAAATTTCTACCAACTCATCAACACCAATCAAACTGGTGGATAGTACTAGTTTTGTCTCCTTTGAAAGAAAAGGAAATCAATTTTTCTCATTCAATCAAAATTATTGAACATTTGTGCTTCTTTAATCATGCTGCATCATATTCTAACTGAAGTAGGCTTACCTGTCTGATCTAGTAGGATGGCCAATCCTTCATAGTCCTAGGAAGCCCTCTGTTTAATCTTTTTAAATTTCATAATTTTTCAGAATCCCTGAATATGAGCAGACTTTTCCATTCATATTTAATGGACTCTTTGTGAAGGACAGAGCATGTTAAAATGTTGCTCTTTACTGATTTTCATTTTAGGTGTGCCTCTCTCCAATGCACGTATCTTCCGGGTTTGAGCCACATCAGCACATAAGATCTCTCAGGCTTCACTGCCTTTTGTTTGTTTGTTTTCTGGATGCAATTCAAGGTGTTGGTTATCACCTTTATAGCTCTGAATGGCATGGGATCGTGTTACCTGTGGGACCACCTCTACCTGCACATTCCACTAGGTCAGATTTTAGGCACATTTGAGATTCCTCCTCCTAAAGATTGTCATCTAGCAGGTTCTAGGAAGCATGCTTTTTCAGTAATGGCCCCTGCCCCCTGGAAAAATTCTCCACTGAGATCCACCAGGCCTCCACATTTCTAGACTTCTGGAAGGCCTTGAAAAGCTGGATCTTCTCCCAAGCATTGAGATCAAATGAGACTGGGACACATTGTTAGCATATATTGTTGTTGTGGCTGTTTTTATTTGGAAAGATTGCTGTAAGGTGCTAGGCACCTGGTTTTTGGATGTTGGAGCTTTTTAAATATATGTTTTTAATGCTTTTGCTGTGAATTGGCCAGAATTTGATATATAAGATGGGCAGCAATAAAAGTTTGCTGAATGAATGAATTAGGCACAAATAACAATTATGCCACCTGGGAATCATAAAAGATGAAGGCTGTTACTTCTGGAGAACATCACCGTGTTGTGTAATGCTGCTGATATTTTTGATAGAAATAGAGGTATCATATTGTGAAATTTGCCTCTCTTTCTAGCCTGGTGATAAATGATCTTTTGAAGCAAGCTCACATCAGTAATTGATAGAACAGTAGAATTTACAGAGCTATTTTTCTAGGAATCTGAACACTTGGCTATGTGCTGGTTATTAAATGAGCAAATAACATTTCTGGAAGTAGTGTGTTGTGATTCACTTTGGCTAGTCTGAATCATGCAAAAAGATGGGTTGTGCAAACAACCAGTCCTGCTATTGTGATCCAATGCTGCAATGCAGCACTTTGCTTCAAAAGGATGCTTTGACACAAACATTGTTTAATCACAGTGCTAATTTCTGGATGTTCCTTTTTTAAAACTTAAATTTGAACTTATAATCAAGTTTATACACATTATAAATATTGTTATTATAATCCTAGAACATATTCACAGGGATATATATATTCAAAGAAATCCCAAAGGTCTAAAACTCTATTAAGGTTAAAATAATAAAATTTAACCCTTTATTAAAAAAATTTTTCATACAAACATTTAAAAATATTGGCTCTGCTTGCAGCCTTAACTTGTATTGGGTATATTAAATAATCTCAACTGGATTATTTTATTCTTTCTTCAATTTCATAACAAGAACAGATCTCCCTTCTGCCATGGGTAGCTTCTTGAATGGGTGGCCGAATGGTTACTATTAGGGATTTAGTGAGCATCAGTTTACCAACTTCATTAAATGTGGATTCCAGTTTGTTTGCCAATGATGGCTGAATTCACTTAGCTAACATTATTGTGTCACTTTTCATCAGAAAAAAAAATAAACAATACATATATTTCTCTATCAAGGATGAGATATGAAACCCTTTCCAGTGGCAATCTAGAAAAGAGAATGTTGTAGTGGAAGATAATGTCAGATCATTGACCTTTCCATCCTTTCAAGAGTGGAGTTCTTGGATCACATTTAAAACGTGGAGGATGGTGGGCAGTTTCACAAAACAGCTGCCAAAGGTGGCTAGCTCATACACAAAACAGCTACCAGAGCAGACAAGGTCAAACACAGAATATCTGTTTCTAGAAGGCAAAGCGGTGAGGCTAAAAGAGAAAAGTTTCAAGCCAAGGTAGACACGGCATCTGTGCTCTACTGTAGAAAACTATCTTTTAAAATATTTTCCTGTTGCTATTTCACACAAAGTAAACTTCTGAGACTTGGAGATAAGTGATTAAAGTAAGAAGATGAGGTGATATGAGTGAGGTCTGGACCCCCTCAGCCTCAGCAGCTTTGAGCATGCTATTTGGGGAATTCTGGAGTTGAGAGTCCAGACATCTTGAAGTTACTGCGATTGAGGAACACTGCTTTAGATGGCAGGGACTTCTGTGCGCACCTGTTCCTTATGTGCAAAGGCCTATCCCAGTTACTAGAACTATCAAAGGAGGTCTGAAGCCAAGCCAAGTGAAGCAATGGGGCTCCTTCACTTTCCAAAGCAAAGAGGTCTCTTTGCCTTCTGAAGAAATTACTCATGGATTTTCATCATCATAAAACATTATAAACCACTGTTACACACTCATGCCCCCAGATTTGGTTGATGGGCTCTCACAGCTCTCAAAAATACAGCCCTGGGAAAGAGCCACACTATCAATCAAACATTGAAGCACAACTGGTTGTTTAAAATACATGGAGACCCAGTTGATTTAAAATAACAGCAGAACCTTACTGGTTACAACGTGCATATTTGCTCTCTCAGTCACTCACACACACACGGTCACCTACCCATGCTTACCCCCAACTAGGCTGGCAAGGCACTGGCAGAGAGGCAGGAGCCATTAAGTCTGGATCAAAGATGGGCAGGCTTTAGGATCCCTTTTATTTCCCCAAAGACTGCTTTCACAGGACCAGTAGCTTTAATGTGGTTCGTGGAGGGGTTTTCCCTTCTGCTGCAGCTCAAATCCCTTGTCTGGTTTATCTCCTGAAGGAGTATTTTCCTTAACAACTTAGTTCATTCCTGAAGGAATCTTTATGACAAGATTCCTTTTGTCCACACTGCTTACATGCTTGCCCAGAGCCTACACATAGTAGTCTCAGCCTAGTGGCAACTTCAGCCTTGTCTCACATAATCCTCCCCTTGTCATGGAGTTAAACAGGAGATGCCACAAAATGGGACTCACTCAGAGCATTGCAGGTTTCTGTATGTATTTCTACATACAAATATAGGTTTGCTGCGTGGTTGGCAGGGAAGTACAATATTTCAAGAAAACTGATTTAATGCATTGAAACACTGAAGAAATTAATGTAGACAAATTGCTAGTCCTCATTTAAGTTGAGTTGGTAGGGTTACTTTCATTGAAGACAAGGCATACATAGGATCAATAGAATCAAGCACCCCAATGGCATGAGGTCTCCTTTGTGTAGGCTGGGACATGAGTATGAGCCTCCTTCCCACATAACAAAATAAATATTGAGGTAAAAATAAAGGGGTGAAGGCACAGAAGATATTGTAAATTTTTCACAGGTAAAAACAGGAGTGGGATGGGCAGTGGATGTTTATGATTCCCAGAGTTAGTGAAATACACATTGAATTGCATTGGTTACACCAATTCAGAGTCAGTCCCCTCTGGTTTGTCCAGATTTTGATTCTGGAGATGAGTCATGAGTGAAATCCTTTAATGTCTCTAGGTTTGAGGATATTCCAAAGAAGCAGGTGAATGTGATCCCTCCCAATGTCATAGTCCCCTATACAAAAAGCTGAACTGTTCATAGCTGCTTGTGCCAATTATACCAAAAAAATGTTGTTATGCAGGGCTTAATACTCCCAGGAGTATTAATACTTAATACTCCCAGGAGGAGTATTTTGAAGAGAGTGTAGGTTTTCATGACTTGGATCCTGTAGATAAAATCAAGAAGAGGGTGGGGGCAAAAGAGAGAGGATAGGAGAGACAAAAGAGGGAGCAGCAAAGAGAGAGAAAGGAGGGATGGGGAGGGACAAAAGAAGGAGCAATATTCTGGACTCCCAAGTCCAGTTTTCTGGTGCACACCAGAATGCATGGGGAAACCAAACAGGATTTCATAGGGCCATTCAGAAAATCCCTCAATGTAACCCAGGAAAGCTGTGTCCCATTTACCAATCTGTCTCTGACTAGGGAATACACTTGGAGTAGTTCTGGTTTTGAACTTGGCGTTCCAGGTGATTAGCAACAGTGTGCCGAACACTTTGTCGCTGGTTGCCACATCGCAATCTGATGTGCCTGTGTCAAGGTTTTCTCTACCCTGTCATGGGCCATATTGTACAAGTCCAAAATAATCTGTTCCTTTCCCCCCAATTTACTTATCCTTGGGCAGCCTCTCATTCTGCCTCTTGTGTGCTGTTAGAATTTGGCAAAAGAGGCTTTTGGTTTTAAATCTACGGTAGAAACAGCAGCATAGGAGATATATTAGGTCCCCTCCTCTCACAATGAAGCCACATCAATAAACCAGGTTTCCTTGTCTGGGGCTACAGAGACTAAAAGGATCATGAGGTTTTGGGTAGTCCAAACCCAGAGCAAAAAATCATGCTGTACGCTTTGTTCAAGAATGTCGACAGAAAGCAAATTAGGTTTGGATAAGTTCTTTAGTCAGTAAATCCTCCTATCGGATTTAAAAATGGGCCAGGGGGTACTATTAAAGTGGGTTTCTTGTTTATTTAGACACCCTCCTTCTCTAAATTGCTGGTAATCTCTGTGCCTTTGGAAATAGGTCTTATTTCTTGGGGTTTACAGAGAGCTAGTGATCTCTACCTGGACATTAACATGTGCCCTGCATTGACCTCTGGAACCAAAGCCTTCTGGTCAGAGGTGTACAAGGCAGATGGGTTTGCAGTGGCAATTTGCTTACCTAAAGGAAAGTGTTTAATAAGGCAAATTTCAGTTCCTGTATCTAACAGAGCTTGCTAAGGACCATTATGGGTTAGAACAGGAAGGCTTTAGGGTCTTTCAAAATTTCCCCCGATACTGCCAGTCAAGACCCATGTGTTTATCTATCATAGAAGTGGGGCAGCCTAGAAATTGACTAAGAGGGGATCTATGACTGCAGTTTCCTCGGGGTCTGAGATCTCTGTTTTCTCTTCTGCCTTTACAACTAGGACTGAAACATTCTTTAATGCTTCAGATAATTTTTGCAGTTCCTGCCTGAGCAGTGAGAAAGGCTGCTCTCTCTCCTTCTCCCCCTTCACCCTCCACCCATTTTCCTCCTCTAATCCACACCTTCCTTGCTGATTTCTTCCTAACTGCTCCAGCTGCTCCTTCAAGCTCCTGGTAGGAGCCCCATGCCATCTCTCAGCTTTCACCAGATATGCGCACTCATCTCCATTCTCCACTTTATGCCCTTGATTGCTCCACAAATTCCTATTCCTCTTGTCTCTTCCTCTTTCCTATCTTTCTTTTATTACACGCACTTCTCCCACATTCTTTACTTTGCTTTCCTCCCCAAAACTTCCAACAGCTTTCCTTGCCTCTTGCAAAACTGTTTCCAAAGTAGCTAAGTCTAATGGATAAGTTGTGTCCACTCCAAGATATCCCCTCCGAGCACTCCTTTTAAAAATTGTTTCAAGGGTTCTGCATGATGTCCCACATAGTTTGCCCCTCATCCCTATCATTAGGGAGCTCTGTCCCAGCTATGAACTGGTTCCATAAATAGCAAAGGCCTCTTTCCCCTTTTTGGAGCCCTTGTAAGACATTGAGGTGGTCATCAGGACTCTAGGATTTGGATTTTGCCAGTAGGTCTGCCATTTGGTGAGGATTTCAGGGTATGTTAAAAGACTCACTTAATCTCTTGGTTTGACAAATTGTACTGGAGACTGAGCTGTTGTAGCTTCCAGGTCCATTTGAGGAGGTAAGGGCTTAAAGCCCCCAGATCTGTAACAATCTGTTTCAGCTCTCCTCCTGGTAAAGGAGTATGAGTGAATATTTGTTCCCTTCTTCTCATTGCTGGTTTTGGGCATTTCTGTGCCTTGTTTGTGCTCGGGTTTCCACTACTGCTATTGAAGCTCCAGGGAGGTTCTTGCATAATTCCTCACAAGGCTCCTTCCCATCAAAGAGAAAGTCTGGGGTTTCATCCAAATCTGAGCCTGTTAAGCAGACAATTTGGTTGGATTGTTGTCTTATTCATCTGTGCAGTTCCCCTACTTTATTATCTTCTCCACAAGCAGGGTGTTTATTTCTAGCAGAAGTCTATACAAGGTCCTTTAAGACTTCAATTTTTAATTTTTGCACAGCATGATTTTGGTGCCATTCCTCTTCCCTTGCTAAACTGTCCTTCAATTGAGCCAAGGTCTCTCTTAATTTGACCATCTGGCTCTTTTGGAGCTGGTAATCAGCCTGCAAACCATGCTATTTATTTTTGAGTTGTTCCAAGTCTCTTGCTAAAGAGGAGTTTTCTGATCACAACTGCTTGAGGAATTGATCCATTTGAGTCAGCCCAGCTTCCAATACCTCAGCCAATACTCCAGGTAAATCTTTCTGTTTCTTTCCTCCCCTTAATCTGTACGGTTTACCAATGTCTGTCTCAATCCAATGACTCTCCCTGAATCCAATGACTCCATTTTCTCCTGCAAATCACAAATAGGCAACTTCTTAATAAGTTTCTCCCTTACCTCACAATATACTAAACCCATTTCCCCCTCTTCAGGATTCTCCAGTGGAGCTATCGCCTGGGAGGCAGGTGGTAACAAAGCACCCTTTTGCTGGACATCCCCAAATTTCCACAAAGGCATAACTGATCACTCAAATAATAACTTCAAAGGGTCTAATCTGTGCATCCCACTTCTAACACCATTAAAAATTTTATACACATGTGCTCCCAGGTTTGGTTTATGGTCACTCCTGCACATACTCACAGCCCTGGAAAACAGCCGCCCTTTCAACCAAACCCTGAGGCTCAACTGGTTCTTTAAAGTACATGGAGACCCAGTTAATTTAAAATAACAGCAACATTTTACTGGTGCATATTTGCTCTCTCAGTCATGCACACAGGCACACACTCACCCACACCTTTCCCAACTAGGCTGGAAAGGCAGTGGCAGAGAGATGGAAGCCGCTAAGTCTGGATCAAAGGTAGGCAGGCTTTAGGACTGTCTTATTTCCGCAAAGTCTTTGCTTTCACAGGGTTGGCAGCTTTGATGTGATTTGTGGAGAGGCTTTCCCTTCTGCTCAGGTCAAATTCCTCATCTGGTTTGTCTCCTGAAGGAATCTTTTCCTTAACTTAGTTCATTTCTGAAGGAATCTTTATGATAAGGTTCCTTTTGTCCACACTGCTTACGTGCTCTAAGACTTGTTCCCCCAAAGCACAAAATACTCTTTCATCAAAAGCAAGATTTGTTTTATACACACAGAGGAAAAATATTCCAGATTCACCACAAAAACACTCACCACTTCAAAACAAAGTAGCATACAACTGCATACTCCAGAAGGGCAAAATACGCACATATACTGTACATTTTTTGCTATCCATTCTGATTTGTTAGAACTTGTAATAATCTCAAACTTATTGTTGTTTTGGGGGGGGATGATGGAGAGATGCTTCAGATTGAAGAACGGGGCTGTCATCATTCACCATTTTTACCTTATAATGTGGTTGGGATTTATATGGATGCCAGAGAAGCTAGAGGAGGTACCATAAAGTTTAGTTATCATAATGAACAGAATGGGATACAAAGTTAAATTTGGTATCTTGAACTTAAGTCTTCTCCACAAAGTCACCCTGCGGAGCCACACATTTTTGCCAGTGTTTCTTGACTTTCTGTAACCCATCATCATAGAAGAAATGTAATTGCCTCCAGAACCACTGTTCCACTTCCATAATGACATCATCTGTGTTGTCGAATCACTGACCTCTCAGTGGTTTCATCATTTCAGGGAAGAGAAAGAACTCACTGGGTGCGAGATCAGGCAAATAGGGGAGATGGGGCAAAATTTCATAGCCACACCTGTCATCTTCCACAACAGATGCTTGAGTGGAATGAACAGCTGCACTGTTAGCTAGAAGATGGATGCCTTTGCTGATCGTACCATGGCATTTTTCTTTCACTGCATCTCATAGTTTTTGCAGAAGGTTGCAGCAGTAGGTGCTTGGTGATGGTCTGATTCTTTGAAAGGTAATCAGTTAGGATTATGCCATGACAGTCCCAAAAAACAAACAGCATGATCTTCCTTGCAGAGTTCTGCACCTTCACTTTTTGAGAGGGGGAAGAGGAGGAGTGTTTCCACTCCTTACTCATCTCTTTTGGTCTCTGTGTCGTACAGATACACCAAGCTTTTATCCATAGTTATGAGACATGCAAGAAATCTTCTTCATTTTGTTCCAACAGAATCAACATCTACTTTGAAAGTTCAGATCAAGTTTGCTCATGAAATGGAGTCAGCAAGCAGGGAACCCATCATACTGACACTTTAAACATGCACAGTTGCTCATGTATAATTTTCTACACTCTTCCATAACTAAGACCAACTTTGTTCATGATCACTTCAATGGTTATTTGTCTGTCTTTGAGGACAAGAGCCTCCACTTTCTTTACCATGTCAAGATCATCCATGATTGAGGGTCTCCCAGATTGAGGCTCATCTGAGGGACATGTGTCCAGTTTGAAAGTTCCTTTTCCACCTCACAGCAGTGTCTTACGAGGGACTTTCATCACCATGAACAGCTATTATTTCATCATGGATTTGGTGAGCATTGTTGCTGTTCAAATGGAGAAGTTTGAGAATACTGCAGACTTCAGTTTTGTACATCATGGACGTTACTGACTTCTACTAGCTCCTGAAACTAAGCAAGTTGACATAAGTAGCTGTAATTTAAAACATCATGCACATAAGGATTCATGATTATGCTAATGAAATGACATCTAGATACCTCAATAACTTCATAGCAATAATAAAATTTATGATACCCCC
>JANHZU010004495.1:269212-284491 GCA_032468055.1 Acrochordus granulatus
GAAGGAGAGCAAGCCATTCCACCTCTCAGAATCCTTGCATGTCTTATGGCACTGTCCCAAAAAGAGGCAATATTTTCGAAATGGCTGCAATGATCTCAATATAACTGCTTTTGACAAGGACACGTTAAGAGATTCCTGTGTAGCAAAAAAAGTCTACTAAATAAGTCTGTTATGACTACTGTGTATGCAATACTCTGCAATGTAAAGAAACAGTCTGAGTTACATGATAAGTCAATAAGTCAAACAGCAAGCAGAGTATATCAAAGGTGTACTCACATTCTGCAAAAAAATCACTGTGTACAAAACAAAACAGAGGCAGAGACAGAAAGGTTCAGAAAGAAAAGGATTTTGGGGAAAAGACAAGTTGGGTAAAATTAAAGGGGAAAATGAAGAATAACAGACTAGAGACAGAAACTAACAGTCAGGCAGATAGACTGAAAAGTAAATACTGGTAATGATAACATAATATGGATTTGGAAAAGTGTCACCTGAGAACCAGAAAAATCAAGATGTAAAAAGGAGCGAAATAGATTTCTTTCTTTCTCTGTGTTAGACAATACAGAGAAGTTGTGGAACGTGCTCTGGCAGCATTCATGCCACCCTAACAGAGATGCTATTTTCCCGTAAGACTTATTTGAAAGAGAATAAACAAACAATAGAAATCACAACGTTGGAAGGAGTCAATCAGGCCACCAAATCCAACCCTGTGCCCAATTTAATTTAAAACATCCCTGAGCAATGGCTCTCCAACCTCAGACTGAACCCTTTAAAAAATAAAAGCTCATCCCTTTCTTCCTTAACAACTGATTCTGCTATCTTCTCAAACTATGACAAAATATCTTCTTCACGTTCAACCAAAATCTACCTTTTTGTAACTAAAACATTATTCTGTGTCAGAGTCTCTGAAGCAATTCATATTAGATCTTGGTCTACTTCAGTGTAGTAGCAGCTCTTCAGTTCCTTGCGGAGCTGAACTCATCCAGTTCCCTCCATTTTTTCTCATAGATTTATTTTCCATGCTCTTTGCACATGTTCTAGTTTCATCATATTAAAAGTCTCAGATATACCCAGAAACTAATGTTCGGTCTCTTCTCTCCACCAAAATCTAGAGAATGTTACCAAAGCCCTGCCTTATCCTGTTAAGAGATTAATCTATTAATTTACTTGATTAAACATTAATATCTTAATTTTTACAAAGCCAAGCATTTAAATATTCAAGGATAACTTTTTTCACATCACTTCAACAACTTCAGGCTGAATAAATTTAGCTAGTAGATTCATCTTGAATTGGGCTTAAGTTTCTTAAGTTACATATGAAATAAAATAAGGTAACCTTTTAAATTTTTCCCATGTTCCTCAAGTTCTTGAAAAATTATTGAAATCTTTATGCAAAGCAAATTAAAGATAGTTTTACTCTCATAAGTAGGTGTGTATGTGGCAATATGAATGATTCCTGTTTACATCTTACTTATATCTAGAAGGAAAATTAGAAAATGATACAACCAGTTCCAAATGGAGATAAGATATGATTTATCTCTAATGTATATTTATTAGGAAGAACCTGCATTTTTTTCCTCTAGATATTCTTGTAGTATTAACTAAAATTTAATGTAAAACAAAATATGTTAACTCCTAGAAATAAGCACAAAAATTATCTCATAATTTGGATGAAAGATCAGTCAGGTTGTCTTACAAAGTTTTCCCCAAATATCTGCTTCATGCTGCATGGCCAAAACAGTATGGTCCACAATGAAAACTAGGGATAGAATCTTTCACCTTCTGACTAAAATTTCAGTATTCCTGTTTGCTTTTTAGCTTTCTTCACCCTGCTGTGCTAAGCAGGAATTCTGTGAATATAGTGGCAGCAAATGAAGGTCACTGGATTGGAGAAATATTGAGTACAATATATTTGTACAAATGGTGCCATTATGGAGAATATATCTCCTCTATTCTGCACCAGTTTGCAGAACAATAGAGAGATATTTGCAATTAAGCTGCTTCCTCAAGCCAAGCTTTACTCTTGGTATCAGAATCCAGGCAATTTTCTTCTAGCTTGTAGAAGTGTTTTGCCCTTGACTTCTTTAATGTCCCATTGAAGTCTATTGCCTTGGACTTGCCAAGCAGTTCTTATCAAGGGACTAACCTGGGTTGCCCTTTCTAGAATCAGTCACATTTGGCCAGATACTAAGATTATCAGAATTATCCTATCACTGGGGATGTACTAAATAAAACATAAATACCATGGTATTTCAGTGCACATTCTCCTAATCTTTGCAAACCTCATATCTATTGAGGTCTATTTTTTTATTTCTAAATTACAAGCAAGTTACAGGAAGAAGCATCTCCAAAAATATATTATCATTATAGAGCTACAAATATTGCAGCATAATTGAAAAATCAAGTATTTCTTTCTAAATGAAGTATACAGAATTACTGCTTGATCTGAGATCTGTAGATGAAAGTCATGCAATTTATCCAATTATATAAATAAAAAACATGCATCTATGTTAGGAAAGTACATGTTTTGTGATTACATCAAAGATAATGTTTTGGGACATCTTTGCTGCCTTCTCCCAGGTAAAGGATTTAATTGGAAAGATGGGCAGTGTAGAAACCAGGACATGAATCGGGTGCATTTTAAAAGCATCTGAATCTCATTCAAAGTGGGAAAAACTTCTCATAAGCAGGATTTTTTTTTAAATGTTCCCTTTGCCTGTTTCATTATGCTTAACATTTCTACCCTCACTAAATATTAAACTCTATTCACTTTGGAACATGAGTTGTTCTTTTCAGATCTCAAATTTCCCTAAATTTTCATTCAATATCTACTTGCTTAATTTGTCTTATAATGTTCATTGCCCTACTGCTATCAATACTGTAAGTTCACTTTCAGACCAATCCAATCATTTTATGACCATCTTGGGAAAGATCCAGAGGTAAGCAGTTTTGTGGACAGATATACACTGCAACAGAGATTGTACACAGATGCTGAAGAATGAGATTGTTTGAGAAATCTTACTGATGACACAAGATTGGAAGACTAAAAGGAAGAACACGTAGCAATGAGAAATTGATTTGTATATATTCACAACAAAAGCCTAACCAGATTCAAATAGGAATGGCTCCCTTATTTAGCAAAGCCAAGTAAGGTATTAGAATGTGGCAACTTGAAATTGATTAAAAAACAACAGAAAAAAATTCTCAAATACATATAAGCAACAACTGTAAATGTCTAAAGTAAAGGATAAATATTTAAGTAGCAGTGTGTGGGAGAAAAACAAAAGGAACAGGAAGATGCACTGTAAGATGCCACTTTTTGAAATGCGTTTTTAATGCACTATATCTTACTTCTCTGTTTTTATCTCCTACATTTGTACAGTGCTTATGCAATAATAAAAGTAATCAAATGCTAAATAAATGAGGTCTGGTTTATTAGTATGTTAAAGAATCATTACTCATAAACAGAAGGTCTGTGTCATTTTAAGGTGAATCAAGCACCTCCTGAATGGACATCATTTATGCTTATGAATCAGTGTGTTACTAAATCAATTATTTTGTATCTGTGAAGTCCCATTGGGTTTTACATAATTGTTTTATATTAAGGACTTTGAACAGTTAATTGTTTATTTCCCTACCTTTATTATTTTTAATAAATAATAATAAATATCAAGATGATATACAGTACATACATAATACACCCACCTATTTTCCTTATAAAGTAACCTTTTTTATTTAGTCATCTTGGAGAAAAAGTGCCTCCATAATTAATTTAAGCTTCCTTTCTTCCACACATAAACATTTTTCCCACCCCTCATTCTTGATTTGAATATCAGCTCTGGGCTGAGATTCAATTCTCATTATCTCTTCTGCAGTTAACTCAGATCTTTTTAATGTCCTGTCCTTATCAATATCTGTTTATTTAGTCCACAATCCTTTTATATTACCTGCTTATCAAAACTCTATTCTACTTGTTAGGTATAACAAGTGTTAAGTTTGCTTCATTTATTTAACTCTCTCCCTCTCTCTCTCTCTCATCTATCTCTAATAATATAGTGGAGGTTTTAATATTATGTACTACGATTGGCTTAAGATCAAAACCATTATCATAAAACCAATATTTTGATGTGAGTTTCAGCAGCTCTTTTTTAATGTTATAGTTAACTTTTGATGAAAAAGCCAAATTATTTCATGCTTCTAATTCTGACATCCTAAATTGCAATTAATATTGATAGAATTTTATTTCTTCTCTCCATTTTCAATACTTTAGGTTGTCTAAGTAATGGAATTTAAATAAATTTTAAATAAATAGCATGTTAATAATCTCTAATCATATAAAGATTACTGTATTGAAATAATACAGTGTACTGAGATTTATAACAACATAATAGAAAGGGGAAAAATCTCTAGACAATTTACAGTAGCATAATGTCTATTGTTTTAATTCAGCTATTAAATCAATAAACATTAAAATCAATCCAAAACAGCATTCAAAATAAGGAGTGTACAAGCTTATTGCAGAAATCCAGATTTGAAGCAATGAGGGCATTAAGTACAATCTCTTGTTCCAAAAATCACCATAAATGGTGGACCACCTGAAATTAAGGAAAGACATCTCTGTCTACCCGATGATCCAGTCAAAGAGAACCCAATCATTTGGGGCGCTCATGAATTCAAGAACAACCTAAATCATGAACCTGCTTCTTCCACAGTGTGAAGAAAAAGTCCTTTTCCACCTAATATACCATATCAGAAAGACTAGAAACAAATAAGCATATTTGCTTAAGTGTCCCTTTGCCATTTTTCTGGGATATTTTTTGGGAGATTTTCAGATTTGCAGTATACATGTACCAAAGTTATTGATGGCTCCCCAGCTAAGTTTCTTCTATCCATTCTAAACACTAGAACTGATTTGAAACTCATCATGCATCATAGGGAGAACATAGTAAAGTACCAGGGTATAAATGCTGCAGACAAAGAAAGAGTGCATAAGAATGGAGTTGATTCATGAAATGGATAAAGATGAAAGAGAATTCCACCGACCACTGTGAAATAAGAACGCGCCTCTCTCATTTTAAACCCAGAGTACAGCTGCCAGAAAGGAGACAGGAGAAGCAGAAAGCTGCTCTTTCGGAAGGACTCCAGAAACATTTCACAGAGATTATAAAAGTAACCTGGATGGAGAAGAGTCTTCATGACAAATTGTCTAAAAGCTAAAAATGTTCCTTAGGCTGTACTTTTCCACAAGTTTGAAAATAATTCACTTATCAGAATGTCACACTATCCTGGTAAACAAAAAAGGCTGCACGAGAAATAAAATAAGCTTACTCTGTTACTATGGACTTCTTTATTTTTAAGTTGGATTTAAAATGGTTCAGAGAGAAAGCATAATGAAGCAATTATTTTACGATATGTGGCATGCCATCTCTAGAACTGTGATCACAGTGAAAGGTGTGGATTTTTGTCCATTGTGTTTCTTGCATAGAGAAGTGCCATCTCCTGGAACAATCTGCCAAAATACTGACATACTACTGGACATTTTGAATGTCATAAATTAACATTTTATTGTCAATTCTTAGTTACTATGTCTCCCTCCAAAGGAGGGAGCTATCAGTTAGAAATGCATGCTTTCTGCAAGCAGTACAATTATTTGTTATATTGTTTTTTATTATAACACATCCGTTACGTTTCCCACCTATCTTAAGTCTCTGGACAGTTCATACAAAGTGCAAAATATTTTGCGGTACATAATAAAATGGTATTGCATGTCTAGAGAGGAAGTCTAGTTTCCAATATAGAGTTCAGCCTGGACAATAAAAGCTCAGGAAACAGACACTATTTCTTAGAGGAAACATTAAGATCACCAGCGCATGCTTCAGATGAAGTGAACTGCAGTTCATAAAAGCTTATGCCTTTTTATAAAATTCCATAAAATATATGCCTTTAAAAAGATGCTTCCAGACTCCTTCTGATTTTCAGGATCATCAAGGGACACATTTCCTTTGGGCTAATAAATACAATGTTATGTTCTACATTCTCCTATGAAGGTTACAATTCGGTCCCAAAGCCTCCAGTTGGGATTAGAGCTGGGGAGTAATTAGTAGAGTTAAAGTATGATGCAAAAAGAATCTTTAGCAAGCAATCTGAAGCTTGTAGGGGGATTAATTTGTTGAGGAAGTAGGAATCAGAGGAAGACCAATAAATTGCTTCAGATCTGTAGGCTTAGATTAAAGATCAAGGACCCCAGCATTTAGTGGCAGGGACTTAAAGTTAGGGAAGAAGACTCAGAAGGGAAAGAAACAAGAGCTACAGTAAGGCTGAAATAGGATGAGGAAAGCATATCAGCAAGAATAAATGGAAAGGGCCAAGCAGGGTAAAAATGCAAGTGCGGTACTGGGCCCAGAGCAAGGATTTAAGTAGAAAAGTGAACAAGTGCCGTGGGAAAGAAGAAGCTGGTAAAAGAACTTTCTGCCAAGTAGTTTGAGCAACATTAATTGTAAATTTGTTATGGTTGACAACTTCTGTTCTTTTACTGGATTTCAACAGAAGGAGCAGGTTCAGAAGGAGATCCATTAGAGTCCCACATCTGAGTGAAGGCAACACTTGCCACCAAATTTATTGAAAGAGAAACAGGCAGAGGAACTGGGATGAGTTCTCCAGAGCTGTTGCTCAGACCAACCCCAGTTTAATAAGGCTGCTACACTTGCTTGTCATATTTACCTTTATATCTGTCAGGCACAAGGAACCAGAATGATACCGTGAACTGATCAGAGTTGCTTCTTTACTGTTGCTTGTCTGTTTACAAGAATCTTGCTAGACTGACTGCATTCTCTTGGGATCAGGCAGATAAAATCTTCAGAGATCATAAGTCTACCAGTCTTTTTACTCCATTCTCACTCTCAGCTGGATATTCCACCACAATATCCATCTAAAACCTGTGTATATGTGTGTGCATATGCATAAACATGCTTAATTATGCCCAGATTCAAGCATGACAAAATAATGGAGTTGCACCTCTAGATGAGTAGGCTTATGCTCAGTATAAATTAATTAAGTGTGAGAAATGTTAAATGAACTATACAGACAGAAATGCTTGTACTGGAATTCAGGGAAGAATTTAATAACGCATCAGTTATTCGGTGGAAAAGGATTAATTGATTTTCATTATTTCTCTTGTAATTTTATTTTTCTCCTGGCTATTTAGTACTAATATCCAAGGTGCTAAAGTAAAAAGCTATATTTGTTATTCATTCCAATCAGCAAGGTTATGTTTTCAACTCCAGAACTGTAACACCACTTCAGAGTTGAAGCTAAGTTCCTAGCTAATTATTTGTGCTGCTAAACAAGATGATAATCATCATATTATTGCTTCTTACCTTTTAGCCTGGAAGATATTGCTGGATGTTCTTGAAGATTGGATTGTAGTCTTTAAAATGTTCAAAGGCCATCTGCAGCAGAAGCAGCTCAGAGTTCAAAAAACAATGTTACTATAATCTAAAATAATATCTTCCCAGAGTTAAGCTGCATATAAATTTAATACATTATTACTTTCCCCTTATTTCTCTCCTTGGATGGCACCTGGCCAACTCTCATTTCTTTCAAACATAGTAGAATACCATGCTTATAGCATTAAGACAACAAGTTCAAAGAATACGATAGCTGGGAATTATGGAGATTGTAGTCCAGAATACTTGGAAGTCACTGTTTAGAAACAGCTATTCTGAGAGCTATAACTAGGCCAAGCACAGCCAAGGAAAGAAAAAAGCCATGGAGTGTGCTCGATAAGATTGAAAATGGGATCAGGACATCTTGCTCCCCTCTTTTATATATTTGGAGCACCATGGAACCAACAGATATAAGAACTTACTGTGTAATGAATTCATAGATCACACACTTTCTTGGCAGCAACAGTGAAGGTGGAATTCATTTTCTTTCCCACTAAATTTACCATGCATAATACTCTCCTCCTTATTCCTTTTATTTTGTCATGGCCTGCATGGATGCTTAGTTCTATGCTTAGAATATGGTTGGAGATCTAAGTGTGAAAATATACTGATGAGAACTTAGTGAAGGTGATATCCACATACCTATTTAAGTAGAGAGGGCAGAGGGCGAAAGGAGAGGAGGCAATGCCCTTGTATTCAAAAAGGGGATCTAATTTATGCTTTCGGTTCTTTGATTTCTTAATTGCATAAAGCTTTTTTTCCACCTTCCTCTTCCTCTTCTTTTCTCTCTTTCAAAATACTTTCATTTTATGTTTTTCTGTTTCAGTGAAGCAGTAAGAACTTTAAGTCATAAGATAAAAGCAGTCATACTAAATTCATATGCACTGTCTTCAGTAACAGCAAAATTTACCATCACTTTCATTTTAAGATAATATTAACACAATTATTTCAACGATATAAAGAATCTGTGATGGGGAGAGAGAAGAGTCTGAACCATGTAAGATACTGAATGGTAGACCAAACTTTTCATTTTAAGTATGAAAAAAAGAGAGCAAGCTATTAAAATAGAAATATCTAATTAAGTCTCAACAAAGCTTCAAAAGTAATACTAAAAACACAGTTCAGTCTCTCATGTACTTCATGAATATATTGTGACTGGGTTGGGGAAAAGAGAAAAAAATATATGCAAAAACTGCTTCACATAGTCTATTTATTTATGAAACATTTATTCAACAAAAATGTAGGGTTACTTCAGAAAATGCCACCCATTCCCACCTAGTTTTCCTCACAATTTAGTTAGGTCCATTAATTATATCTAGCAAGAGATTGAAGGATGGAAAATTAATTATTTCAAATCAGTGCCTGAAATTCATTTTCAGCTGTCTCCAAATCACAAGACTACAGAGTCAACAGAAGCTGGATTCTTTTTTTATTACTCCCATTACTTTTTGCTTCAGTCTTCTTCCTTCAGGTTTATTTGCGTTACTTATCCCTACTTCAGAGCAAGGCTCTCTTATCCCCATATTAAGCACTGTAAAGAGCTTTTTCTCAACTTAATGTTGTGCATTTTTGCCTAGATCAGGTGTATCCAATCTTGGCAACTTTAAAATTAAAGTTGCCAAGAGCATAGTGTAGCTCACTGAGGAATTCTGGGAATTGAAGTTCAAACATTTTAAAGTTGCCAAGGTTGGACACCCTGGCCCAGATGAATCATTATTTAATAGAATTTGCCACTTTTGAAAATATGAACCTATGAACTTCAGATCACTGTGTACTGTACAGAAGTTTGATGGGGAATCTGGTTGGACTGACTATGGCTTCTCCATTAAGACTATTGAGGCTCCTAATCATACAGAATGGGAATAGGAAATCCCTGATTCTTCTGACTACTCACAGAGCCCCAGTCAGGATAGTCAAAGGTGAGGGAGGCTGAGCTAGAACTGGAAATCAGTTTTCTCTGCCTCAGTCACTTGCAATAATTTTATTCTCAGTGGAAAGACTGGAAAAAAATGTGATGATTGTAAAAACAAGCCAGATAGTTCTTTGTTCTTCTGATATAAGTGACAACTATCAGTTTCAATGTAGTCTTCCCGACAGATCAGTTCATAATATTGTTGGTTTGATCATCTTGATTGTTGCAAATGGTCTAGAACTGGGCTTAACAAAGGAACATTATTATTCAGTGATCGCTGGCAATCCTCCTCTAGTTTGGACACAACGCCTATAGAATTTGCAGATGTAATAGGAAGGAGAAGAGGCAGGGAAAAAAGACCAGAACTGTAGGTAGAATAAATAGGATAGTAAGAGAAAGGAGCCAAGGGAAGACCAGAGAACTTGGAGTTGTCTGAAAGTGAAATATCTTGGGATATACTGACTACTTTTCATATGTCTTCCAATTTTTAATTCCACGGTTTTCATTATAATAAATTTCATTGTACCAGCATTAGATGAGAGCTGTTTTATATGGCACTTCAAAAGAGAAATGGCCAAAGTGTGATTTTAAAAGTACATTGATTTCAGTGCTTTATTACCTGGAAGATGCTTATTCAAGTATTAAGTTAAAAGACAGCACAATTAAATTCACTTCTTTGCTTCGAGCTGCAAAACTTTAATGTCTAATGTGTTTAATGACTTAAGAGTTCAGTTAGGAAATGCATTTTTAAGAAACATTTTTTAAAAAACAAGAAATCTCCAATATCTTAATTCCTCAAAAAAAAAATCTAAGGAAACTGAAATACTTGGAAAATGAATAGTGTGGCAGGATGCATTGTTTCAATGCATATAAATTGGCAAAGTCTGCACTTGCTGGAAGAATATACAGTCAAATCAGATTTATCCTCCATGGAATAATCTGATTAATGATATAGTTTAAAATTAATTGCAAAAAGAAAATCCTGGTATCATGGTTAGAACATATCATCAGAACATGATATGTTCAGGTAAATGACAGCTCTGAGTGCTATATTGGCCCATGTGCTGATAACACCAGTCTTTTTAAAATAATTCTTATTTACTATCTAACTCCAACTGCCATCTAGAAAATGTCACCATAAATAGTAAGATATTATTAATAATAACCTTAAGGGTTAAAAATGACTCATACCACAAGATTTTCTTTAGGGCCTAGTATTTTGGTGTACTGTTTAAGGTATTGGATTAGAAACTGGGAGGCTGTGAGTTCTAGTCCCATCTTAGGCACCACACCAGCTGGGTGACCTTGGGACCTTTCTCTCAGCCCTAGGAAACAGGCAATGGCAAACCATTTTTGAGAAACCTAGCCAAGAAAACTGCAGGTATCTCTTCAGGCAGTCTCTGAGAATCAAACATGCTTCAGTGGAAGAAAAAATAATAATTAAGCACCTATTGAGGCATTTTCAGGCACTGCCACCTTCTGAGACCTCTACCCAATCCCCATGGATTATTAGAGCCCAGAGGCATTCTGAGAAAAGGAAGATGGAAGCTACTGCTTCACTTATTTCACCAGCACTGCATATGAAGTGTACACGTATAGCTGTGAAACTGTACCACACATCTAAGTAAACTGACACAACTGAACACAAACATTATGGATTCTAGGAACTGAATATCCAGCATTATCAGAACTGAACATTACTTTTCTAAAGAGTCATCACCATTCCCCAGTCCAAAAAACAAAAATTTGTGATAGCTGGACTGGAGATATTCCTGTGATTGCATATTAGATAAGCAACACTACGTCAGGCAGATATTTTCAACACTGAATTACATCAAAATGTTTCATGACCATCGCTAGATATTTCAGCTTCAGTATTTCATTTACAAAAAAGTACAGTCTTCTTCAATTCTTTACCAATTGCAAGCTAAATAATTGAAGCATCGCTTTAATTTGTTGATTACCAACAAATTGGACTATGAGGGCAAGCAGATGTTAAGGGTTTAACAATGGATTCATTCATATATTGAGTGCGAACTTATTTTCTGTTTGCTGCTTCAGCTGATTATTTATTTGTACTATTCCTTAGCACAACACTTTAATGACTTGCCATAAATGTAATTATTCTTGTAAATGGAACTGAGAAGGCTATTCACTTCCCTATCAGTTATGCTACACAAACCCTTCTAAGAAGAATCATCATTTTGGAAACTAGTACTCTGGTATTACTCTAGATTAGTCCTACTAATCCACTCTACTATTCTGCTCTAAATTGCACAGGCCATCACTATGTACTGTAAAATGCTTTTCCCTCTTTACTCAAAGTTGCTCAGGTTTCCCGAACTCATGAAAGCACAATCATGTCATGTGATTTTCTCCTGAGTTAATTAAAGATCTTGCTAGCTGCTGATGGAAACAGGTTTACTTGCCCATTCTTTTTCCATCAGTTTCTATGCTCCCTAAACATGGTAAAATGAGAAGGAGATGTGGTGTGGAACTGCAGAAGAAAGTTGAGGAGAAAGTGGCATGCACCCATTTTGTGGGTGTTCATGTCTTTTTTGTTTTTAGGTAATGTGCACACAGGCTATGAACCAGCACTTGATGGGTTAAATTTTCTTATGCTTTTGCTTTTTGGACATGATAGTAGCATAACATGATTTAAGCGTTTACCTTAGACCCTCTAGTCAATGATATCTCCATAGCACAATCTTGGTCTTATCAGAATTGAACCTCAGTTTGTTCCTCCCTATCCAGGCCCAAGAGGTTAGTTCAGAACTTCTATAGCATTGTTTGGTTGACCTCAAGATATATAATTGAATATCATCAGCACAGAAGAAGGAAAAATAGATTCTCTAAATTACCCCTAAGAGATAAACCTTGGTATAGGCCTGCCTGGGAAAGGTGAGGTACATTAGCTGGAATATCTGGGGAACATCTGTAACTATCCTTGATGAGGGCAAGAACCTTCCAGCTACCAAAGGGATGCAAAATTTTGTCCTTTCTCTACCCTCCTGCACTGAATGCTGCCATGTCTTTCAGGATATTTCCCATCTATATTATGCTTTTCAGTTAAAGTTCTTCTTTTGCTGTCTTAATAAACTCTTCCATCCTTTTCCTCATTTGTGTATTTGTCATTTCAAATCTACAAACCTCCTGCCTAAATTTTAGTGTGGTCAAACCAGTTGTACTATCTGAGTGATGATATCTGTTTCCTGCCAAACTTGTAATGAAAGTGTGATTGGTTTTAAAGTGTGTTTTAGATGCCTGGATTTTGTTGCTGCCATGATATTGTGTCTGTTTTATAGTTTCCAAATTGTTTATTTTTGGTGGATCAATGGCAAGGGCTAGAAAATAATAATCTTAGTCATGTTCATTCATTCCAAGTCCATTCTGCCTTCAATTTGGAAAAACACACACACAGAGACTTCAGTCTCAACTGTCTTCTAAGGAAACATCTATTAGACATGTGTAATATATCCATGTACTAAATAATGCATTATAGCTTTTAATGGGCTATTTTTAAAATAACAATCTTACTTTTTATGGTAAATTGAAAGCTATTTTCTCTACGCTTTCTTTACATATTCTCCTAATGCACCTAAAATGAAATACATTTCTGGACTCGTGGAAAGCCATTTCTCTTTGCAGTCTGTCTTGATTAAGTGAATTAACAATCTCAGTCAAACAGAACCTCTAATTTAAAATCCTTTTCAGCATAAAATATAACCATAAAAGACTTCACAGTAAGCAGTGCTGATGGAAGGCAATCCCTAAGATGCCATTCTGGGAGTTAACAAACTCATTCTTCCCCTTTATTGCTCTTTTCTCCTCTCAGTCCTCAAAAACTTACATTAACACTTTGGGATTGAGAGCAACTTTATTTCTATTTCAAAATTAAGTTTTAAAAAATAATTAATAATGGGAAAATAAAGTGTGTCAGCTCTGTATTCAAAGGCTTGAAAAATACATCATAGAAAATGAGAGCCCTGCTGTATGCAACCAAAAGTCTCTGTAGACCCGCGTCAAATAGCAGCTTGCTAGGTATTGCGAGGAAGTCTCGTCTCTTTATATTGTTCTTATGTCTCAGCAAATAGTCTTATTTATTTTACTTCTTTTAAAAAATATTTTATTCAATTTATGTGGCCTCCCACTGCTGGAGACCTCTGGGTGCTTACAGCATTAAGAACAATTAAAGAAATGTGGATAGTAATAATTATCTAAAGAAAAGTGACACAGAAGAATATGCACAACATACCTTCATGGATTATTTCTTAATGGTTGTGCCTGGGCTATTGCATATCTTCACATCGCCTCTTGAGATACAGCTGGTAACTTTTTTTTGCCATCCATATCAGCTCACTATGATGCTATGTGATTTTTTCATAATGATTGCCTATTCAAAAAACATAAGGGAAAATATATCTTTTGAAAAGCCTCACAATGGAAAAGGTGCTCTTTGGAACTCTTCATATGAAGCTTGGCAGTAGTTATTCCTTCAGAAGCGTCATTCAGTTGAAGAAAGAAATGAAAACTCCATCATCACTTTCCTTTTGAAAAATCTGCATTAGGAGAGGCAGTTTATCTGTCAGGATTTGTGTATGTTTCATGCCTCAGAGCAGATAATTCCTGAAATTAGCAATTTTGGGAGAGGAGAGGAAAAAACATTAAGCTATGTGTTGATTTCCAACAATGTAATGGATGGAGATTTGTATTACCAAATCAGGATTCAGTTTCAGGGGCATATTAATCACCACATCTAAGTACTTTTTTTTCCTTTCATTTGAGCAGCCACAATGGATCATAAATTGAATAATTCTTCTTGCATAGTGTTGACTCAAACTCTCATTGGGGGAAATGTTGATTTTGCAAGATCTCAAAATTCTGATTCACCACATCATGGTGCAATGCCAGATTAAGACAACTGTTGCCTTCAACTCGCATTTCTCAACCTCAGCAACTTTAGGATGTGTGGACCTCAGCTTCCAGAATTCCCCAGCTAGCATGGAGAAGCAGGAGGGGAACACTAAGTCTAATCCATGCTGGCTGGGGAATTCCGAGAGCTGAACGTCGCACATCTTAAAGTTGCTGAAGTTGAGAAACACTGCTCTACGCACAGCCCAAAAGTGGCCCTTGGCCCTTCTGTTGCTGAGCTGACAAGTCATTAAGATTCAGTAAGTCCTGAAAATTAAAGTTGATTGTGGCAAGAAAAAAAAATAAGCAGCAGCTGTGTGTAACACAAGTGCAATAGTACCGAATATACATGTACCATGCTGCTGAAATTACTGGATGTACACAATTTATATCCTGCTTCTTATTAAGTAGAAGAAATTCTAAGAATAAAAATAAAAGCATTACAATAAAATCCTCTTTGAAATCACACAACTTCAAACCACAGTGTAGCTGAAATGAACATGAGAATCTTCTTCTTTTCTTTTGGCTGATCCCGTCAAGGGTTACCACAGCGAATCTTCTGTTTCCATCTTCCTTGGTCCTCAGCATCCTCCTCAGTCACACGACTCCTGCATATCCTCTCTTACATCATCCATGTACCTCCTCCTGGGCCTTCCTCTTCTCCTTCTGCCTGGTAGCTCCATCCTCAACCATCTCTTCCCAATATACTCTTCATTCTTCCGGAACACATGCCCAAACCTTCTAAGTCTTGCTTCGCCAAACCTTCCTACCTGTGCTGTCCCTCTAATATGCTCATTTCTAATCTTGTCCAAATTTGTCACTCCCAATGAGAATCTCAGCATCTTCAACTCTGCCACCTCTAGCTCTGGCTCTGGTCTTTTTGTCAGGGCCACTGTCTTCAGGCTGTACAGCATTGTACATCTTGTAGATCTTCCCCTTCACTCTTGCAGATACCTTTCTATCACAGATCACTCCTGACACTCTTCTCCATCCACTCCATCCTGCCTGCACTCT
>JANHZU010004495.1:329092-353848 GCA_032468055.1 Acrochordus granulatus
TCAAGATAATACAAGCTAGGCTTCAGCAGTATGTGAACCGAGAACTACCAGATGTACAGGCTGGCTTTCGAAGAGGCCGAGGAACTAGAGATCAAATTGCCAACATTCGCTGGATCATGGAAAAAGTGAGGGAATTCCAGAAAAACATCTTCTTCTGCTTCATTGACTATGCTAAGAACATTAAAGTCTTTCATTGTGTGGATCACAACAAACTGTGGCACATTCTAAAAGAGATGGGAATATTGAGGGCTGCTCCCTCCCTTGTGGCATTCAGGAAGTGCCTTGAGACCTGGCTCTGGGAGTTGACCTGGGGCTCCAAGGGGGATTTATCATCTTGGAGGTGGCTGGTTGATCATTAGCCATCCTCATCCTTTTTAAATGTGAGATACTTTTAGTCCATCGCTCTAGTTCCACCGGGTTTTTTATGTTAATGTTTTAAATTGATGTTTTTAATGTGTGTTTTTTGTTAGCCGCCGAGAGTCTTCAGATTTCGGCAGCATAGAAATTTAATAAATAAATATCAGACCAGCTTACCTGTCTCCTGAGAAACTGTATGATAGTTAAGAAGGATATGACAAGGCTCTATATTGTCACTCTGCTTGTTTAACTTATATGTTAAACCATGCGAAATGTTGGGCTGGATGAATCACCAGCTGGAATTAAGACTGCTAGGAGAAATATCAACAACCTCAGATATGCAAATGAAAGGGAAGAGGAACTAAAGAGCCTCTTGATGAGGGTGAAAGAGAGTGCAAAAGTTGGTCTGAAACTCAACATTAAAAAAACTAAGATCATGGCAACAGGTCTCATCACTTCCTGGCAAATAGAAGGGGAAGAAATGGAAGCAGTGGAAACTTTTACCTTCTTGGGTTCCAAGATCACTGCAGACGGTGACTGTAGCCATGAAATTAAAGTACGCTTGCTCCTTGGGAGGAAAGCTATGGCAAACCTAGACAGTGTATTAAAAAGCAGGGACATCATCTTACCAACAAAGGTCCATATAATCATATAATATGGCTTTCTCAATAATAATGTACTGGTGTGAGAGTTGGACCATAAGGAAGGCTGAGCACTGAAGAATTGATGCCTTCGAATTGTGGTACTGCAGAAGACTCTTGAGAGCCTCTTGGACTGTACGGAGATCAAACCAGTCAATCCTACAGGGAATCAACCCTGACTGTTCATTGGAAGGACAGATACCGAAGCTGAAACTCAAATACTTTGGCCATATAATGAAAAGCGTAAGATGGGTGAAGGTTTGGGTGGACTCTGGGAGACAGTGCAGGACAGGGAGGCCTGGCATGCTGCGGTCCATGGGGTCATGAAGAATTGGACACGACTGCACAATATAACAAAAACACACATTAAACATCAATTTAAAACATTAAAATAAAAATAAAAAAACTGGCGGAACTAGAGGGGTGGGCTAAAAGTATCGCACATTTAAAAAGGGGGATGAGAATGGCTAATGATCAACCAGCCACCTCCAAGATGATGAAACCCCCTTGGAGCCCCAGGTCAACTCGCAGAGCCAGGTCTTAATTACACGACTGCACAACTGAACAAGTAAATAATATGATGGATTTACTTAATATACTAAGCCATAAAATGTTCACAGATTATGGCTTGCTGCAAAGTGTAAATTTGGTCACTGCATCAATAGCTAATTTTGAACTTTATTTTTTCAAAGCCTTATGTAATCTATGACATAATTTAAATTAAAAGACAACATATTTCCAAGTATTGTAAAGCAGTGTTTCTTGGTGAGTCCTCTTTTAAATATAAGTTCCATGCTTGATATTTGCATTTCTTGTTTTTTCTCTGAAACAATTCAGAAAACTGTCGATCACATTTGCCCCAAAAGTGAGAGGTGTGTCTTATCTAAAAGTAAAAATACATACTTCATCTGTGAAAAATACATTTTCCATTGCCCCATGAGAAACTACAGTAAAAACATACCTTGTAGTTATGTTAAATTTGGATCTAATTAAGATCCAAATCCTCATAGCAAATAAATGAGGATTTTATGTCAGAGGAAGACATTTTTAGTCTGATTTATTTAGAATGCTAGAGATAAAAACTAAATGAATAAACACACACCTACTCAGCCATAGGTTAACTGAAGTTCCATTTTTATAGAAAACCACCATTTCATCTTCAGAGGCATCATTTGATCTGATATGCTCTAATCTAGACATTTAGTAGCCAGGGCTGTGATAATCTTTGCCTGAAATGCTATCTCAGACCTAAGCTCTTGGGCTAAACCATATTCAAATCTCTGTAGTCTTCCAGATTTTGCTAAACCAAAACTCTTAGTACTTATTATGTAATAACCATAGTGAGACACAGAGCTAGCTTTAAGTTCAAGACTGAATAGTTACTGACTTAGGGTGCCAAAGTTTTTGGGGGAAGCACTACTCCTTCTTCCAAATCATTCTACAAATGCAAATCTTTATATTGCAGGGGGGTACCATCAGTCAATATGACAATGGGGTGTCAATATACACAATGGGGTGTCATATACTCTTGAGTTATCACTGATGAGCCTACAACTCTTTGTGCAACACTCACAAAGCCACAGATTTCCTCATCCAACCTTGCTAAGCCAAGTCCAACCAAGGTCTGCTTGAATGCTTTGCAATTTTCCTGATCCTTGGTCAACTGATTTATTAAATTCCAAATTGGTAGCTGCCCTTATTGAGAATCCTTGTCAGACAAAACAAAAAGACATCATCTTCAAAATCTTTAGCATAACTTGTGTAATTGGATCAATGCTATCTTTTTTCAAAGGATCACACTGAAAATACTTTTGCAAGTAAGCTCAATTCTTTTAAGTTCAATAGAGTTGCAGTCAGGGTTTTCAATTGCTCACTGTTCCACATACTGAGTAATAGTTTAATTTGTTCTATGCGCATTTGCCTATCTGCCTTACTTCTTTCCTAAAACTGTGTTCTAATTATGCACTGTAATAACCAGTTCTTTTATGAAAAAATAGTCTAATTTTCCTCCAAAAGAAATTAATTTTTTCAATATGCATATGTATGTATTTTCACTAATCCTTTTTGAATAAACAATTCAAAATGTGATTTACTGTACAAATGTATCAGTATGTGCTATTTAAATTATTTAATACAGAGGGTACATGGTTCTCAAACTGCAGGCATTATCATATGCTTTTGCACACTGCTGCTGTTGCCAAATACACTCATTTATTGTTTAGCAACAATTTCATTCCAATGACCAGATTGTTAAACAACTTAACATGACTGAGAGGCAGAGAGCGAGACACTGAAGATCACTGGTCTTAGTCAGATAAGTTCTTTCGTACAGCTGCACCAGTGTTACTCTCACTCCAGCATGCATTGTTATCAGGCACATAAAATTTGGTTGTAAATACATGTATTGGTCAGAAAAAGGATTTTTATTACTTTTATATTTGCAAATCATCACTAATTGAGGGAATCAATAAAGAAGAAATGGGGTAAAATTAAATAAAAATTAAGTAAAATGGTAAATAAAACTTAAAATGCTCAAATTCCCATTTAATTTCACATATAAATGTGTAAATATTGCACAATGTGGTTATCTTGTGGGATTTAGGAACAGAATTCTGCAGTGTACCTAAAAACCTGACATCTGTTAACAGAGAATTTAGTACAGTGGTTGGGACTGAACGTCAACCCTAAGATTCTGATCTGATATGCATAGAAATCTTTGGAATTTACTTGATTGATTTATTTGATTGATAAAATATGTCAGTGAACCTAGTCTTTATTTCTCCAGACTACATATTTGTTGTATACGGTCTATTGAAAAGGATAAACTGATGTTGAAAAGTCTGCTATTGTATATTTAATATTTTATGTGTGAGCAGGAAATAATTTTCCTTCCAGTGTCTATGTATATTTTCATTAATCCAAGTCATCATAAGTACCAAAACTTCATAAAATGCAAAACTTTCTCAAAAAGGCTACTGGACTTTTACTAGCAAACATAAGTGGAAACATTTCATCTTCTATCCAGGAGACTTTCTCAATCCATGTGGAAATGAAAGAGATGGCAAGAATATATACATTTTTCAAAAAGGAGGATACAGGACACCAACCAGAGAAAGTTCTCACATAACAAGCTAAACAATAAAGATTTAGAGAATAATTTTGCCTTTAAGGGTCAGCATAACACATCAGAGAAGCTGAAAGGTTTTTTACAGATGAATTAAAGCAACATCGCAAACAGGAGACAACTGAAATCTGGTTCCCCAAATCCCATTTCCTTCCAGTGTTCTTTCTTTGCTCAAATCAAATCATAGAAAATATGTTGGATCCAAAGTATCAGCAATTATAAAAGAATCACAAAGGCCAAAATCAAGATAAAAAGCAAATAGTCTGAATTAGCCTTTCATTAAGTTTTAGACACCAGTAAAACATTTCCCTGGCTAAAGAAACTAATCTAGAAATATATAAGGACACAGAATATCTTTCAGCAAATATTTTTCTTTTCTTTACAGATGACAATGAGATCTAGCAAAGATTCCCCTCGTCCAATATCCTTTTTAAGGATAAAGTATTTTAAATACTTTTTTTTGAAGCACTGCAATTTTAGAGAAGAGATCAGCAAGTATCTTTCTGCCTAACTTCCTCCAGCCTGCCATAAGCGGATCTCACCAAAATTCTGGATCTAAACATTCATAGTTTTGTTATACAAAATGACATAGCTTTTATGTATTATGCATAACTTAATTAGCATATCTTTACTTTGCTGGAAGAATAATTTCCATTCTCATCCCTTCCTTTTTGTGCAATAAAATTATCAAAACCTGGAATAAACTGATGCACATGATAACCTTATATGTCTAATTTGCTTATTCTTCTGAATGATAAAGAAGCAGAAAAGTGTTTGGCAGCTTCTGATAACAATGGTAGACTCACAATGATAAGACAGTGAAACTTTAATTGTACATTCATTTTTTCCAAAGGATAAACTATAGTGCTATCAATTAATGTTAAAATTCACAGCCTTTTCTAAATAGGTGAAAAATAATCATTAGGCAGGTGCTGTTTACAGACAGAACCACAAACAATATAGAAACAATCTGAATTGCAACTAAACCTATAACAAAGGTAGATAAGATAGTTAGACAGACAGATTTACTAGTTTGTGAAATAAAAATATTGGAAAATATACCAAAAAATGATGAAGATATTGCTGTAATCAAACTTCCTCAAATAAAAGTTTGTCTACTACCCTGAAAATATCTTCTCACCAATTAAATGAGTAATGAACTCCCTATAACAATATTGTTTATTGGCAAGCTAGGGCTAATAAATTTAACCTCTAACTGAACAAAGCACAATTCAGTACCATAGAAATAGACTAATTCCTAATCTCTTCTTTCCATTAGCACTTTATATTTTCTCTAGATCAGGACCTCTAAATCAGATCTCAGAACCAGATATATTGGAGCCCAGTTCTCATGAACTGCAAGCAAAATGACTGTTGGTTAGATTAAGAGAGTTAGTCAGAGCTGTTTCAGATGCAGCTAAACCACAGGTAGAAGAGATTGGCCAGGTGAAGCACTGACAAACCCTGCTTTTGGGGATCCCCACTAGAACTAAACATATGAAAGAACCATTGAGAGATTTTGACTCTCATACAGGGATTTGGCCACCCACCCCATGAGAGCCACTATCGTAATACAGAGATCCGAAGGGCAGAGAGAGGAGAGGAACTCCAAGGTTCTTAGAAAACTTGGAAATCAGGACCTACTTGAAAATAAGTTATGGCTATCAAGTACCCTATTTTTTTGCCAGCTGCTATACTTGGATGGATCCAATAGTTTCCATTATTTGAGCTTCTTCCTAAAAACATTCACGTGCTCCATATTCTATGCTTTGTCTAACTATTTGGAAACTCTGATATTTCTCTGTATCTGACACTTTTTACACTAAAAAAAGAAGTCATACATATAATGCTATTATAAAATAATACATACTCTAGTGACAGCCGTTGAAGAAAAAGTAATTTCATCCAGAAAATTGATAACATCTCCTGGATAAAGTCTATCAAAGTATTTGGCACAGATGTCATAGGAATGTAGCCATTCAGGTGGGGTTTCTGGAATTCTTTTAATGAGATGGGAATCCCCGTTCCAGAACAATTTCTTGATCCAGGCAGCATAGACAGAGCTAGGAGAAAGCATTCTTCCATCTTTTCCTGGGATTTTGGGAGCAAGCTTGGAAATAGGCATAATATTTTGACTTGTAAGGATAGGATCCAAAGCTTCGAGAGGACTTGCATTTTCTTCTGTTAACTTTTTGTAATTAAGATCTGTTAGCAGAAAAACATAAAATAATAGTCCTTATAGTTAGATGAACTAATATCTTACAACTATGTAGAAACTGCAATAAAATGTGAACCCTATTTATGTTAGGATTCTACTATTGATACAGTGGAACCTCCGATTGTGAGCACCTCAGTGCGTGAGGTTTTCGCAAGATGAACAAAAATTTTTGATAAAATTTATTTCGGTTGATGAGTAGCAACTCGCAAGACAAGCACTGTGCAATGAGCTTGCGTGGGAAATCTCACAATGGAGCCGACGGTTCTCCTGTCTCACTGTGTAAACAGTGTAAATTAAGTGAAAGGCGTTCAAGAGAAGGAACTCCTGAGACTTCAGACTCTGGATTCTCCCTCCAGGCAGTCCCCTCCCCCTTCTCTCCACCCTCTCATCTCCCTCACACCAGCCAGGACTGTTCTCAAAGCGCGTGCGTACACACATGCACACAAAAACACACAAACCTTGTCACCTGGCACCATTCAGCCCATCCCCTGCTGCCCATCTCTTCTCTCCTCTCATGCATGGAGGCAGGTTATGATGAGAAACATTTCCAAACTGCCCAGGAAAACCCCCCTGAAAGACGTTGCTGAGGGAAAAGGGAAAAGGCCGTTTTGCCTCAGCGGTGGCGGCAGCAGATCCTTTGAGCCAGCAGGGACACTGGACAGGAGCCGGCCTAGCAGCAGCCAAGACCAGAATCCACCTTGGAGCAGATCCGTAAGTGCTGGTTAGTTTGCTCTATTTCTGCTTTATATTGTGTGTTAATCATTGTTACTTGTTTCAAATGTTAGAGACAATCTTTTCTACATAAAATTCTGTTGAAAATGATTTTTTGTGAATATTTTTGGGGGCCTGGAACGGATCGTCCAACTTTCCATTGTTTCCTATGGGAAACCTCATTTCAGTTTAAGAGAATTTTGGACTAAGAGCAGTCTTCTGGAATGGATCAGTCTCGCAATCCAAGATTCCATTGTATATAATTTTCATCACATTACAGTACACTTTTCTCCAATTTAGGGAATGGGATATTATGTTATTATGTTGTGGAAGGTAAAGAAGTAAGCAGAGAAAAGGAGGGAGGCATATCAAAGTCTCAAAAAGGAGAATCATAACTTCCCACCCCATGAGATTTAAAATTGTCAGAAGAGGACAATTTGATATAAATTTGCTACTCTTCCTACATTGATATCCTATGTCAAAATTACATATGATGTCATTCTTAACAGCCATCAGAATGTGCAAATGACACTGAAAAGCATTTTCATGTGTACTAAATTTTATGTTTAAAACACCTCTGAATGATGGAGTACATCTATGGAATAGATGTGGGAGAAATCTGTTCTAAGGTGGCATATTCCTATACACATTTATTCAGAGATAAATTCTATGGGACATTCCTACACTGACCATAGTTTCAGTGTAATTTTGTAAATTTCTATTAGAATTTGGAGCAAGGATGGGAACTAGATGTTATCTGGAAATAAAGTTTCATGAACACTACTGTACTTCATGACATTAGTTGTGCATCACTCCTAAAGGCTGGTTTATACTTCTCTGCAACTGTGTGTAGTCGTCAGTGCATGTTTTTGGATAAGCATAGGTTGCAGATAGTGGCAGACAGTTGAACGTGCACACCTCCCAAATCTTAACTGCACACTGCATGAAGATGCGTGTCCTACTAATGCTAAGTGATTCCTACTAGGAGGCAGGCAGGAGACAACTTTGTTCTTTGAGTGTCCCCCAGCCAGACAGCTATGCAACCATCTCCGAATGGCAAACGTGTATGGTTGTATACATGCAGTTGTGGGAAAGTATAAACTAGTCTAAAGTGCCACCCTATTTCTCCAGGGATCACGTGGGTGGTCATAATTTTCCATTTTCTCTTCACAAGAAAACAATTTCAACATTTCTTTTCTCCAGATATGCAATGGGCAAGCTAGCAAAAGTCAGGATTTGACCCTAATCCTACCCTGACTAATAGTCCTCTGGCCTAATCTTTTCTCAGCTAAGCTAAGAAAAAGAATAACATTGGTGAAGCAGAATCCAACTGCAATGTTGGTTCTCCTCTACCTATAACAAGCCTCACCATTTCTACCTGTCAAAACAATACATTGGGATTTGCTCCTCATCACATTGGATAGGCCAGTCTAATAGGGTAGAATAAGCCCAGAGGATGCAGGTGTTCCAACTCTGTTTTAAAGCCGTAACTCCCAGCGTTTTTATTTTGTGTAGGCAACTAAAATAAAAAAGACCACATATAAAGCAAAGAGTTTATTCCACATATGCAATGCCATGATGCATATGATTGCTCCAGATGATTCTTCTGGAAACATTTTTTTAAAAAATAACAATAAAAAATGACAGAAATATTACAAGGTCTCTAAATCTGGTTTTGAGAAATGGTAGTAGGCATTAAAGTGGGATATCAGTCTGATGCTCAAATTGAGGAAGTAGATGCTATCTCAATTTAAAATGTAGGTATCCTCTCCAGAATATTATCTTAATCCATATATAATATGAATCAAGTCAACATATGTATCATATCTACCAATAGATATATTGGTAAAGTAAATTTAAGGTAATGTTCCCCTATAGGAAGATGTTAGTAAACACATACACACATTGATCTTGTGCATTTCCCCCATCTGTTTTATCAAGGTTGTCAATCATGGCTACACAACACACAAACACATATGTATGTTTATGTCTATCTGTAAGAAGCCATCTCCTTAAAGCACAAGGCCATGACAAAAACATAATTATACATCAATTAGTAAGTATCATTAAAATTAACAGTCTGTAAAGTAATGTACTTCAATTACTAAATCAATTGATCTCCATACTCAGCTTTTCTTTCTCAGATACACACAAACCAGTCTCATGCAGAAACAAGTAAGCAGACACAGGATTAAATTCATCAAACAAATGCTAAACTGCAGCCTAATTTCTAAAGACATCTAGCTTTGCTAATTAGTGATGTTAACACCTTGTACCTGGTGCAACCGCCTTTAATTTTTTCAGTAGTCGTATATGAGTTTCAAGTTTGATGGTATCTTTCATAAATTCAGAGCAAGCACAATTTTCAAGAAGTATGAAATAGTACAGTAAGCGCTGGTGATCTTTTCCTTCAATGATAGGATATACATATTTGGTCATATGTTCATGGAAGGCTTTCGGAACAGTTTTTAGAGTCTCAAATAGACCAAGACTTTTTGTTCGATCTTCTATTGCAGCAGTGGACAAACTGTATAGAAAGCAAAGAAAAATGTCTGGTAATTGTAACAAAGGAACTCATTCAGATCAAAGTCCATCATTTTACCAAATTATTTTTTTGTGCTAAATACTGGATGATGTTATCAATTTTATATATGAAAAGAGTTTCAAAAAGAGAGCTTCTCTGCATTAAATCCTAAGTTGTCATCCAAAAAGCAGTTAGGTCTAGCTCATAAGCATGTTTACAAACAAAACTATTCTAAAAACACAACCAATTTTTGAAGGAATACTAAAAAATGAAAGTATTTAAAAGATGATGATCTAACAGTTTAATAATGTTAAGCTTTTATTCGTAATTTAGAAGAGTAGTACTATACAGCGAGGAAAAACAATATTTAAAATAAATTTCTATTTTAACCAATACAAAAAAAGAACCACCCAAGTATAATTTCTTGTTTTGATGAGTATTTTGTCCAAATGAGTCAGAATTGTGTGTTTTCCTAATAACTCTGACATTTATGGTTCCCAGTACAATGGGACTGTCTTTCTTTTGCTTATATCTTTACTTCATTTAGGCTTATGTTTGTACTTCTAAGAGGTGCCATCTGTTTCCATTCATTATCTGCTTCCATGCCTCATAGGCCTCTGTTCTAAGGTGAATCAGTTAAGTACTTATTCTAGGTCCATGTTATTAGATGACTTTCTTATTGCTATCGAACTGGTTCAACATTCAGCAGACTTCTTTTTATCTAACCTGGGCAGTTGCTTAGCAACATGTACATGTAGCTGTAGCTAAATTTCTCCTGGAATTATATGCAACAGCAATAGGACGTGTATTAATGATTTTAAAAGATAATGAAATTAAGCACTGAGCCAATTTGCTTATAGCTTTTTATTTTTTGGCCATTGCAAAAGGAATTTGCACATCAGTGGACTGAGGAATAAGACAAAATAGGACCAAATACAGACTGGATTCATACATAATAAACCATAATTTAAAAAAAAGATTTTTATCTTGCCTTTTTTCATATACAGCTCAAGGTAGCAAACAAATCAATATTCTTCTTCATCCTATAAGTGGGTTCTCATCTCACACTAAGGCAATTTTATAAGCTGTACTGCCTAAATTAATACATACGAAGCAAGACACATTGCAGCTAGGCATGATGTGAAAATTATGTCACAATCTATTTCTCTTTCCCTTAACTTTCCAGATGTAATCTCTTATACCAAAAGAGGAAATAGTTTCAAGATAAGGAAAAAAGGCAACTGAAAGATGTGACAGAAAAAATATTAGGAAACACAATATACCAAGAAGAGGATAAGCAAACTTCTGTTCGAAATGTTATAGATTGTAGGTCCCACCAGGCTTTGCAACTGTGGTGGTAAATTCAGATAGGGAAGCTATATACCATAATCTAAAAACATGTGAAAGGCACCCAATTGTCTATTTTACCTTTAAACTGATGATACTTAATTGTCACCATTTCATTTTTACAAAATCATTTAAAGGGCACATAAACAACAATGTAATATTAATAAAAAATCTAGTATATCATGAAGGCTTACTGAGTGCTGGAGAGACCAAAGAAAAATAAATAAAGAATAGAAAACAGGCATGACAAGGCAACATATTACATGGCCAGTACATAAAACAATAGCAGGCAAAGCAGATAACAATAAGACTTGGCAATAGCTAAGAGCAGGAAATTGAAGAAAGAGACATAGCTAATAGTTTCAGCTGCACAAGACCAAACCTTAAGAACAAATGCATACAAATTCAGAGCTGAGAAGACAGCAACAGTCAACAAATGCCACCTCTTCAAAGAAGCTGAAGAAACAATTGACTACCTAGTCAGCTGCTGTAAGAAGACTGCAAAGACTAACTACAAATAATGGCATGACAACAATGGTACACTGGAAGATCTTCAAGAAATACCATTAGCCTGCAAACAAGAATTGGTGGGACTAGATAAAGTAAAAGAAAATGAAGAAGCTGAAATGCTCTGGGACTTTAGAATTCAACACACAAGCACCTGCCACTTAACACCCCAGAGTTAACAATTGTCAATAAAAAGACAAAAAAGTCTGGATAGTGGATGTGGCAGTACCTGGAGACAGTAGAAAAGAAAAGAACTTAGAGAAGATCACAAAATACAAAGACCTGCAAATAAAAATAGAATGACTGTGTCAAAAGAAAGCAAAGATAATAGTGAGAGGCACCTTTGGTGCAATTCCAAAACATCTGGTGCACCACTGGCACTGAGAAAATCATCATCAGTCAATTGCAAAAGGCAACTTTACTTGTAATACCTCACATTTAACACCAACAAAGAACATCTGAATATCCCAGGTCCTTGGGAAGAACTCAATAGGTGGATAGAAATGCCAAATCCAGTCTACACATCTGGCTGATTGTGCAATCAACCATAATAATAATCCACAGCAGCTCTGGCCAGTTTACAATTGTTGAAAATATTGTTCTTGCAGGCTTGCCTTCCTTCTAGCCCTGAATACTTTAATTAGTAGTAGCTATAATCATGAAGTCTCCCAACAATGGATTGACTCTAAATATGTCTAGTTGCTACTTGATTACATTGAATTAGCAAATTCTGAATAAAAATACCAATATACCCTTCTGAATGCAAATAAGTATCAATCAATCTTCATGTCAAACTAATTCATATCCACTGTTTAGTTAGTATGAGCTCACAATTCTGTTGAAGTATTTCCCTCTCTTGTATGTTTTGAATATTTTTTATATCTTTGCCATGTCTATTACCAGAACTTCCTATATGTTCTCTTGGTATATTCTGTTAGAGAGTCAGTTTGGTCTAGAAGTTAAGACCCCAGGCTAGAAACCAGGAGATGGTAAGCTCTAGTTCTGTAAGAAAGCTCACTGGGTGACTTTTGGGCCAGTCATTCTCTCTCAGACAATTTGCCTCATAGGGTTGTTCTGGGAAAATAGGAGGGAGGATATTAGGTATGTTTTCTGCCTTGAGTTATTTATAAAAATTATGGCAGAATTAAAATAAAACTTAAAAAGCAATTACATGAAGAGAGACTGACTAAATAAACAACATGACTGTTCAACATTTGTTCCGTTTTATAAACAAAACTATCCAACATGCCATGTGCTACTGTGCAAAACAAGCAAGTTGCAATAACTGCAACCAATTTTTTTCTGTAATTGGTCTCTGATACTGATCTTCATTTTGTCACAGCAAACTGTTTTAACTCACTTAACATTTGAGTTTTTTCTAGCACAAACTACTTGTTTCAGGTGCTTCCACATTTTTTTAAACAATTTATCTACTGTCTCAATTCTCACAAACTCTAGAGAGCTTACAGATACTAAAACAGCAATAAAAATAAAAACATATTTTAATATTGTATTTTAAAAATTGTAATTTTAAAATATTTTGTATTTTAATAACACAAATATAACAAGTAATATTAAATAAGAAAAATGCATATACAATGTATATGTATTTCTATGTATTAAACAGTGGACATGACTATTCCAAAATAATGGATCTGTTCTTTTTTTGTCCACTGTCTTGCATATTTATTTGTTTGGGATTACTGCCTGTTGCACGACGCACTTGTGCTATGATTGCAAATGATGAATAGATGTCTTGATAATCTCCTTTAGGATTGATTCTATGATACAAAGCAGCATTCATGCTTTCTTCAGTGAGAGCAAGCCATCAGATCCTGAGACAATAAGTATCCCAAACCATGACACTTCTGTATCCACACTTGACAGTGAGTATGAGGCTCCTATAGTGGAAGGCACTGTTTGGTTTCTATTACATGTAATAACACCAACGCAGCTTGAGAATTTGAGACATCTATCCAGAAAGATCTAGGCAGTCATCTACATGATTTTTCAAAGTTCTTAGTAACCAGTAGCTTCTGTCTTGTAACTCTCCCATGAATCTCATTTTTATCATACTTTCTGATGGTAGAGTCAGGCAAGAGAGGTTCACATATCACTGGATGCTATTTTGTGATTTTTTTTCTAGATAATTTTATGCTCTGCTCTTGAGTTATTTTGACAAGTTTCTGACTTTGAATTGCCCAGAACTTTAGAAATGGAATCTTATCCTGACTAATAAACACTTTTTTTTAACTGGAGATTTTCAGAAATTTATTTTAAAATTTGTAAATTTCAAGTGTACCTCTTGAATAAGGACTTTACTGTGATAAGACAAATTTTGTGAAATTTATATAGGACAAACTAGCCTTAAATGTTTAATGAAATAGTCACACAGGTGGCCCTAGAACACTAACATTGCATGTTGGATTATTTTATGAAAAAATAAAACAATATTAAATTTATATTATACAGGATTCAGATTTTGCATATTGATAGGAGCCACATGAAACTCTCTTAACATTTAGAGACAAAGAAATGCAAACATTCAGAAAATCCAGAAGTTGAATATTTCTGCACAAAAACTATAGATACTGTCTTAGCTAATCAAGTTGAGAATGTTCACTTGAGCTCCACCTTCTGGATACTTGTTATTAAAATAAATGAAACAGACTGAGCCTTTATACTTACCCACTGTCACTGAAGAGAAATTCCAAATGTGTCATATAGATTTCCCAAAGTGGGACATTATAACGCTGAGCCAAAGACAGAGCTATACTGTACACATTTTCTTCCAGTGTTCTGGTTAATGAAAAGTCATAATACACAAGTGAAAAAATAGTTTAATAGCTATTAGAGTAACAAATCAATAGGAAAATCTTTAACTACAACACAGAACAGTGTCTGCAGGATCTATTCATTTAAGCAAGCTGTTTCAAACTATTCTTGGAACAGAATAGTTTGAAACAGCCTGTGCGACTAAAGCCCCCCTTCCACCTCCAAATAAACTTTACTGGAGGACAACCAATTTTTTTTCTACTGTTAGAGCTTTGCCTCTTTATCAGAAGTTCCAGGATTTTTTTCCTTAACTAACAGATTACATGGCCTAGAAAGGTTGGAACATTCTTCTGTAAGAACATTCTTCAGAAACTGTACTTTCATCCACTTTTATTTTTTCCTTAAAAATATTATAAAATGTAATCACTAAGGTGAAGAAGAGTAGGCATTAAGCTAATTTTTTAGCTTAATGCCTACTTTTTTTGCCTTTCAAAAAAATAAATGGATAAAAGTAGTATTCACATTTCAGTAATTTCTTTATTAATGTAGAATCAGTAGAGGCTGTGACTTGGATCCAAGGAACATTATCTATGTATTTGAAATCAAGCAAAAAGGCTTTCATTAGATATAAAAGCTGCAGTGTGCACTGCTAGTAGTTATTAACTAATCCCCCTACAAGTACCGTCTATTCATATCCTTATAATTCTTTTTCTTGAGTGTTGATAGTAAGAATACCAAAGAACTTACAAAATATAGTTTGATCAAGAATCTAAAAAACCCTAGTGGATAAATTTATGTGGGCAAGTTCAATGTCATATAGTAGTATACCATACTTGTAACATACAATTGTAACAAAGAATTTTGGGAATTATTCTTAATCCCAGAGCTGTGTATTTTGCTAACCAAAGCTGAAACCAAAGAAGGCCTTTTGTGAATGGGGAATTTTACATCCTTGCAAGTATCTTTAAAATATGGATTAGTTGTAGCAATCCACATTCCCTTGAAGACAATGTGAAAGTTCCCTGATATGCTTCTGATATTATGTTTTGAGGCAAACAAGACAAATGATTTTATAAGATTTAATTCAAGGAGCATTTGCATTAGGCAGGGATTCAATCAAAGCAGCTGCATTTTTTTATCTCTCAATATAAGTCCTCGGGGTATGATGGCAATTGAGACCAGAATTTGCATCACTAAGCAATGCAGTCATAAAATGCAATGTCACAAAACTCCATTTTTCAGTGATAGCAATCCGAGTACTCCAGGTTGCCATTGTAAACTCAGACTTCATGGATCATTAAGTAGCAAGAGATAGGAACTCCAGGCAAGGAGCAGGGCACGTGTGCGTGCATGTACACAAGTGCCATAGATCAGTGGAAGATTGCCATAGACAGATGCTTCTGAGAATGGATAGGCTGGTGGAACCATAGGTGGATTGGTGGGATCTGTGAACATATGCTTCTGAGCACAGACAGACGAGTTCCCTGGGATCTTTTATTCCATAGTGAAGTTCCTTGGGGAAAAAAGCAGCGGGAATGACTTCTGGGAGCACCTTTCTTGCTGGATTCCCCACTGACTTTGCTTGTAGGAAGCTGGTAGGGAAAGTTGCAAATGATGATAATATGACCAAGGCTTGCTGTGATGTCATAATCCCAAGCTGGGCATCTGACACCTAGATCACAATTATATGACTGCAGGAACACTGCAGCAGCCACAACTTCATGGTCCAGTCACAAGTCCCCTTTGTTCAGTGCTGCCAGAATATTAAACAATCACTGAACAATTGTACAGACACATGTTCAACATCCACACTATTAGCCATCCTGGAAGATATGGTCTGCTGTCCTCTTCTATAAGAAGTTTCCCTAGAGAAGGATTCCATGGTTGCCATGCAGACATTCTAACAAATGGTTTGGCATTTTAATCCACTTCATTCAGATAATGGAACCAGATTGCACACATGGTTTTGCATTTTAATCCACTTCAACCAGTGAAAGCAACACTATGAAAAGCAAAATGTCCAGAGAAAACAGGTAATACCATGATGTAACTGATGGTTATCCCCTGATGGAGATCGGCATGGTACGTGTTTAGAAATGATGCACTAAGCATTTGCAGGATTGAGATGTTACTGTTTACAATTTAATCTAATGGCAAACTGAAGTAGAATTAGTCTTTTTCTAAATAAGTGACTTTCTGATCCTCATCATAAATTAAATAGTAGTGCTCAGCAATGAATAAAATAAATAGAAAAATTACCAATATATTCATTCTTTCTTGTGCGAAGTCCTTTCCTTCTTTGTAAAATGTGATGTGCATTACATTAATAATTACATTGGATTTTGTTACACATTTTTAAAAATACTACTGAGTAATCCAACCTTTTTAATGGAAATAAACATCTGCAATAATAGTAACAGTAGTATTACTACTATTAATGCAAAAGGCATGCTCTGGGTCCCATCTATTATGGAATGCCATCTGGCAGTGTCTAGAAAAAGAGTCTTTTCTGTCATGGCACCCACCCTTTGAAATGTCATAGCCCTGATCCTACTGGCTTTTTGTAAGACCTTAAAGACTTGATTTTGCTACTAGGCTTGGGGAACTAAATGTGCAATGGAGCCTATAGTGGCTCTTCTAGTTGATGTTAGCTGTTCTTGGTATATTGGCTAATGATTGTATTGCTGTATACCATGTATACAGTATATGTTTCTGTATTGCTTTTCATTTTCGTATAGTTTAAATTGCTGTGAGCCACCCAGAGGCATGTATTTGAGATGGGCAGCCATATAAATAAAAATAATAAATCAGTAATAATATAAAAGTATCTTGACTAAATGCAGTTGGTTTGCATTTTAGATATGACAGGTTAAAAGCTGTACAAAGCAGACACTACTTACTCTGCCAAACCTAATATGGTTTCCCTCTTGTATTGACCATCTGCTGTAAACCTTTGGACATCCACTCCTTTGCCAAGCCCTTGAAGAATTTGAGCCTGGGTGAAATCCAAGAGTCGTTCATTATAGTACTGAAGATGTTTAATCAGAATTGCTATTTCTTCTGGCCAGTCCGTGTAGCTAGAACAGGTAACATGCTTTGTGATCATCTGAATTAAATCTTTGGGGTCAGCCTGTAGAATTAATTCACAGATTTACGTTTGTCCAATTAAACATGTTATAATATTGTGACATGTTTAATATGGGGAACATGTGAGGAGAAAAAAATACCTTCCAACTTTAATTCAGAATTTTAATTCATGACATAATTCCTCTCTTTTAGTAATAACTAATACTTTTTATCACTTTCATTCAAAACAAGAAAGCAGGCAAACAGAAAAAAAATCCTTCTCTTCAAAACACACTGCTAACAATAATAACAACCAAAACAACCTGTCCTTTCTCAAATTTTGCAGATTTCGTCATTAGCAAACCTTTGTGCTATGCAGTTTTTAATTGCAATTGATCATAAAAATTGACAGGGGATAAATGTATCCTTTTTTAAGTGGGGGAACCCTCAAACTCTTAAAGATTGTTCTAGCACCAAAATCCCTAAACCTATTCATTTGAAATATAAGAGTTTTGGTACCTTCAGCACAGACAAATTTTTTTTTGAACATTTCAATTTTGTCAGGAAATAAGAGTAATCAGTGATTCCTTTTTGTTTTTAAAAGATCAAAATCTAGAAGCTTCTTCCAAACTTCCACATTAATCTGTTTTAAATTATCACTTTATAAAGGATTATTCCATGTACAAATTTCATTCAGTTCTGTCAAAAATATATAAAATGTACTTTTGTTTACTTAAATTTTCTATCTGAAAACAAAGATTTAGATTTGGCCTCTGGATATGAAATGAACCAACATGTTTCCCAAATTGTAATGCAAATGAACTCTTTATCAGTGCATATGCCTAATAAAAACTATATTTTACAACATTGCTTTATATAACTATGGTTTTACCATTTTCATGGAAGGGTCAAGATTCACAGTTCATCTAGCTGCATCAAGTACTGAGACATACTATATATTTAGTTTTTGCATGGAAACCTAATTCTGAAATTTAAAAAAATACTAATAAGTAGAAAAGCTATTTCTAAATTTGCTATGAAGAAAATACTAGTGTGTTAAAATGAACAAATGAATTAAAACTCAGAGAAAACTCTTTGTTAGGTTCTCCTTGAATAATTCTGAGATGCCTCTTATCTAGCATGATTGGACTAATTAGTTATTCCCAAACCTTATTTAATTTGTGTATTATCTTGCACTTGAATACTAATGAAAAAAGCACTACATGGCTCAGCGAGAATTTCAGTGTTCCCAAGCCAGAAATGCAGTGAGGTACTGCAGAAAAAATGTAAACTGTTTCTATTCTGTCAAGTCCCAGTTGGTTGGCTCCCCCATCCCCACCCTAGACTGGTAATTTTGTGCTAATGGTAAAGGTGCTTCCCTAGAACCCACGAGACTGTGAGTTCTAGTTGTGCCTTAGGCATGAAAGCTGGCTTCCTTTGGGCCAGTCATTCTCTTTTACAGGGTCATTGTTGTGGGAAAATAGGAGGAGGAAAAGTATTATGCATGTTTGCCACCTTGCGTAAGTTACTTATAAAATAATAAATCTAGGAGAACAATCTAATGAATAAATAAAATAAATGACAGCCATCTACCAATAGAAATGGAATTTGCCTGTGGAATTACTTACTTTGAGCATCCCTCACTACAGACATCCCCAATCAATGCCAAGCACTGAATTCTGAGGAGAAATAACTTTTCCCCTTTGTAAAAATATATCAAGACAGAAAATTTAAATGTAAGAATTCTGAAAAGTAAGCAAGTGAACAACTTGAAACATACCATATATCCACTTATTAGCTTTGCCTCACTTGCTGCTCTCTGAATAGGCTAAAATGATTGCTTTTAGAATTAACATCTGACCATGCTTCCTAGCAATCCTAGGAGTTTTAGTGTCAACATTCTTTGGTGGATTTAACCTCCATATGTTGAGGTAAACTGGATAACAATACTATTGGAATATGTCATTCTCATATTTAGCAATCACTGATACTCTTAGGTATACAGTATTCGTTTGACCCCACTATTTCCTGTGAAAGGGAATATCAGTTTTGAACTACAGTAAGTACTAGTACACTGCATGGCTTATATCTTGTCTGCAGTAAGGAACTTATCAAACTATATTGTACCTTTCTGCTTTTGCTACAAACACTTTCCTGAATGTGGGCTTAAGCACATGGGAAGTCAAGATTCATGATTATTCCCAACATGAAATCCGACTACAATCTGTTTTGGGAAAACTGTTTTAGGGATTTTGTTCTTCTACAGGATTCAAGATAAAAGTGCAATATTCTTCTTGGCTAAGATAAATAGGTTGCGCCTGTTGTAGATTTAACTTACATGTTGAATTATGGTATATTTTTATTGTGTATATTTACAGATAAAAAAATAATTTATTTTTAGATAAATTAAACTAACCCTGTAAAGGAGGTGGCATTCATCTTTGAAACATGGTGCTAAGTGAGCATAGATCTGTAGACTATAATAATAACTTGCCAGTTGGAGTAAAAGAGCAGAAGGAGACTGTTTTTCAAAACACTTGTTGGCATCCAGCACCTAGAAGAAAGAGAGAATTAATGTAGCTAAGGCAAAATAATAATGATAAGCATATCATGTATTTAATAACTGCTCTTGAATAATAAATAAGCTGAAAGAGTATGACACAAATAAAATTATAATATAAAATAAAAATAATTATGGCATAAAACAGCCTGGAGGACGCAGTGGTTATTGGCATACTGTGTGTCATACCAAAAAAATCTTGGATGGCACTTAGAAAATCTACTCATTGACAAAATTTCCACCTCTTAAAAACGGCATATGGATATGCACATATACTACACCAATACTACATCAATACATTACAAAATCCTAGGTTCTTGGCAAGAACTTGATGCATATGAGAGCCAACATCATCTAAAAAATGGGCAGCTGTGATTTCACATTGTTCTGGGTATAATAATAATAACATGAAATCAAAGAATATATTTTCCTGGGAATTAACATGAATCTGAATTGTATCTATATATTTAAGACAAAATACTATATATTTATATCCAAGAAGCTATACAGTCCTTTTTCCCTTTTGCTTTGCAATTATGAAGTAAGTTTATTTACTGATTTACTATGACTGGCTCAAGATCACCCATTAAATATTATTGAATATTATGGCTCATTGGAGATTTAAATTTAGGCTATACTTGTTCAAATTTGATCTAATTTGTCTTAAATTTTCTTAAGAAAGAAAAATAGAGAAATGTGATATGATCTAATCCAGTCTAGCTATGAACAATGAAATTATGCTATGAGAACCTAGTCTCCAAGTAAGTAAATAAAGTCTACTTCATCCCAAGACATCAGTTTGATGCAGAAATCTTGGAGCATCTCTCCATCATAGATACAGTTTAAGTAAAGGATATCATAGAACCAACTTCTGCCTGCTTTTAAAATCTAATAAGAACTTTTTTTATCACTTATCATTGATATGCTTCAACATAAATAGAAGTATGTTTGACTAGAGGCAGCACATTCCCAAGTTAGATTCTACCTATCTCTACCTGTCTAATATTCAAAATCTACAACTAATTAAATCACAGGTATAGGATGAATTGGTTTAGAAACTTTATTTCAAGAATTTATACAGTGTTTGCCGGTAATATTAATAATTATTAATTATTAATGTAATAATAGAGACATGGTGTCACAAACAGTTAAGAGCTTGGCTTGCCAGCTGGAAAGTCAGCAGCCCAAGTTCAAGACCCAGCATTGCCATGCAGGGTGAGTTCCTGCTGTTCTGCCTCAGCTCCTGCCCACCCAGCAGTTCAAAAGCATGCAAACATGAGTAGATAAATGGGTACCCCTTCAGAGGGAAGCTAGTCAACAGTGAGGGGAGCAGGAAGTCAGTGCTGGACCTGCCTGAGCTCAAAGGTGGAGCAGAGGCCGCGGAGGAAAGCCCCCGAATGTGAACACTGCTAGTCAGCTTGGGGGGCGTTAATGTTAAAAAAAAGTTAAACAATATTTTAAAAATGTTAAAATGTTGATTGTGAGCTGTCAAGAGTCTGTTAGGAGGTTGGCGGCATATAAATATGATAAATGAAAAATAAATAAATATTAGTCTACACATAAAAAAACAACATTCATTTTAAGAAAGAAAAATGTATCTGTATCTCTGATAACTTGTTCATATTCGTGTTCAATTTTTAAAGAAATGTTTTTAATGCTGGACCTTTAAAGTAGCATGATTTAGGACTTTATTACCATTGACAGAGTGGCTTGATTTTTGTTGTTCAATGTCAGTTGGGTCAAAACTGGTGTACCGACTAGACTGGTGCAATAGATTGAAGAGGATATATGATTTCTTCCCCTACCAGTTTCACATCAGATCGTGCATTAAAATTTCTTTAGAGCCTAATATAACAGAAGCTTGCTTATTATTGAGCTGAAGCACACTACAGTATATGTTCATCTTCTAAAGGGAATTAGATTCAGCCTCAATGCAAAGAAGCAGCTGAGAGATTTGAGCAGTCAAGAAGCATGTCCCATCTGTGAACATACCTGGGGTAATGCAAGCAGGTAAGCAAGAGATAATGTCATGTCATTTGGTAAAGCTTCGCTGGCCAACTGTAACAGAACTGCAACAGAAAAAGAAAAAGAAACATAAGAAGTTCAAATCTCCAACCTTGTGCACACATTAAGTTTTATATTTTTAACCAATTTCAGATTTAAGGGTCATGTATACATTCAATTAATGTTAATCGGTTCAGTAACAAGTAAACAGATAATGTGTAATTACACCGAGAGAATGTTTTGGTTTATTTTCCAGTTAGAGTGAACAAGATAGAACAGTATAGGGCAGATGTTAAGCTGAATGGTTGAAACATTTCTCATGCTGATTTACATCACCAAATCTGCTGACTTTTGTGTTAAATATGTTCATCGCCTTGAGTTGTTTATAAAATAATAAGGCAGGATACATACATACATATACGTAATCAATGATAGAAAGTTATGAAAATTTAGGGGGGAAAGGCAGCACAATACTATGAAATACATTGTTTCTTCCAGTCAGAATATTGTATTTTTCACCTGCTCTTTATATAACACAAGATTCAACTATTAATCAAGTTTTTATCATGAGAAAAAAACAGTAAGAATGTTACCCTTTTACAAACCATTATTGCAATGAAAGAGTTATGGAAATATCTGAAATCTATTATTTAGTACTCCAGCTGGTAAGTATTCCCACTGTGAGGAAAGATGCTAAGCAACACTGACAATTATTTCTGAGCAATACTGAACAAAAAAAGCTGCCTTTCTCCAAATGAGACTGCTGGGCCATCAAACTAAGTACAGTCTACACAACTGGCAATGGCTATTTCAGAATTTCTGCCTGGGATTGATATGGGGTATTCTATAAAGAAAGCATGAATTCTTCTAATAAACATGGACTTTTTTAATATTTAGTTAATTCAGAACAAATAAATTACAGAAATTTAAGTACATTAAGTAATCAACTAATATCTATTATTTATTTATTACTTAATCTAATTTATATACCTGTCCATTTCATGAGAAATTACTCTGGGTGGCATACAATAATAATATATGTCAATAATGTATAATAATATAAATACATCATCTAATTGAATTATGGATTTTAGTGTGCCAAGTGAAGAAAGAAAGAAAAGGTACAAAGGCTTTCCCTATCATAGCATTCTGTCTTAATGAAAGCTGAACTAAGCTAGGAAGTTCTGCATACTTTAAAACTATTGTTCAGAAAAGTGTACAGGATTATGAATGAACAATCACTTCCTTTGTTGTTGTTCTGTGGCAGATCCAAAGGTCAAGGATTCAACCACCAAGATTTCCGAGAGAGGCTGGAAAAAGGTCCCTGCTATAAAATACTATGATTAAAGAAATAACCAAACCCACTACAATACAGCTCCTGATAAGACTTTGTCCAATCACAATAACATAATTTTCTTTCAAAGAGAAACTTTAAGTAATATGTATTATAGGAAAACTTTGAATCCAAATAACTTGCAGAGACTATTAATTAAACTAATTAATGAGATAAGCCCAGGATCAGTGTAATGTTTAAAACACTTAAACACTCATTTAGATACTCTCCTCCACTTCACTCTATGCAAATATAATATTGTACATTTATTTATTATCAGGAAGAAGACAGTAAAATCTGAACACAAAATCTAGATTTAGGCTTCGTCATGATCAGGTGTTCAGAGAAATCATAGAATCAACAAATAAGGGTATAAAGGTTAGGTTGAGGATTGAAGAAAACTGTTAAGGAACCAGTCATCTTGAAAATGCAGTGGGTACAGGATATAAACTCAACTAGAAAAGTAGTTACTTGGTTTGTTGGTTTTGTTTAGTTTATATTCAGGAAATGTTCAGAATCTGCAAAAATACAGGGAAAAAATCCTAAGGATAGTGTCAAAAGAAGCTTTGAAAACCAGAGGGAAAAAAGTGGCTGATTTATGCTATATATTTTAAAAGGTGTACAAATAAATTAAAAGAGCACAAGACCATGGAAGCATTCTTGGATGAACACTGGCTCTTCAGCTTGGAAACAAAGATGAGCACCGTACCTTAGAGTCAGTCACAAATGACAGGGTAATCTTTGTCTTAAGAGAAAAAATATCTTATTCAAAAATATTATGATCTGTTATTATATTTTTTAATATTTTAGTCCAACCATCTTACATCATAAAGTGGAATTGCTGATTTTCTGCCTATTTGTTCCACAAATATGCTAAACAACTAAGTCTCTTGAACATCCTTTAAAAAAGAATTTGACTTTGACTAAAAGAAATTAATAAGATTCTGAACTAAATGCTTTTTCTTTGAAGTATGATCCACATGCTGAGTCATAGGGCATCATCCTGCGCACTTATATTCAGCAGTTTCCTTGGAAACTTTGACAATGATAGATTTTCTTAGGCCAACAATGTCAGATAACATTTATCTGCATTAAAGCAAGTCAGTTATAAATGACTAATCTTGTATGAATGTCCATGTGGGGAGAAACATGTAAACAAAATTAATTAGTGTGATTTTTCATCATGCCATTCCCTTTTGGAGTAATCAATGTTATACAAATTATGAAAAAGAATAAGAAGTAACAACAAAATAAATTAAAAACAACAGATAAGGGAAAAGAAAAGGAAACATAACTGAATCTACAGAGGAGGTACCATCTTCTGTATTTATTCTGTCCTTCCAACACCCATGTTTCCACCATATCCACTTTCTACATTGCCTATATATACACTGCCTAAATCATCAAACCAGCTCAACATACTTCTTTTGTACCAAATATTTTTTTGATATTCAATCTACATTCATTCAGCATGCATTAATTCCTAACCATATCTCTTCCTGTCTTCCTTCTTCTGTTGCAGTATATTGGTTCAGGCTTTACAGTTTGACCAGGCCCATGGCCGGCAAATGAACTAAAGCGGAAGATAG
>JANHZU010004495.1:360922-376182 GCA_032468055.1 Acrochordus granulatus
CACTGGAAAAGACTGTGATGCTGGGAAGGATTGAAGGGAAGAGGAGAAGGGGACGGCAGAGGATGAGATGGATAGATGGTATAGTCAGTGTGATGGGTGTGAGCTTGGGAAGACTCCGGGAGGCAGTCCATGGGGTCGCGAAGAGTCGGACATGACTGTGCGACTGAACAACAAAAAAAAGAACCAGGTTGAATTCCCTAAAAAGTCTTAATAAGTGTATAACAAGGACACTTGCATTCATATCAGAGCTCCATTAACACGCTGGCCTCAGTGCCTGGGGGAAGGAGCCAGGTCAACATAGTCTTCCAGAAGGCCAGTAGATTCAGGGTTCTCTGTATCTCAAAAAGTATAAATTAAAATATATTTTGGCCTATAATGGAATAAAACATCATTTGCAAATAACAAAATATTTTTTATGTACTATATTTTTATAGCTATTCATCTTACCATCACACCTTCCTTTGGCTGCCAATCTCACGTGGGAGATTTGCTGCCTCTGCACCACTTCTGCTTCTGTTGGAACAGCAGCGGCAGAACTGACAATGGTGACAGTGAAGGCAAGTGTGTCCAACCTTCCCCCCCAATGCTTCTCACTCACAAGCCAAATGAGTGGCGAACCTGTGAACAGGCAGCATTTTGAAAGCACAAGTGCTTTGCCATAGGCTGTATTTCTCCATTCCATGCACCTAGGGATGCTGAGGGAGGGGCACCATGGCATTCTTACATTCAAGTGAACTCCATGCCTTATTCTTGACCTGTGCCATCATTCATGTGCCCTAATTGACCCATGCAACACCTCTTACACATTCCCATGATCACCATGGACCTTTTTTTAGCTTTACTGCTCCCAAACCCTATCCACCATACACATCACACACACCCCAGAACCCTTCTTGACCTCTGCAATCTATCCATGCACCCCAATCTTGTCACATCTTTGACCCACATCAACATATTTTACTCTTATCGACTGAATGTGTGGACAGAGAGTGAGGGCCCCCCGTTTTTTTCCCTGCTACCCCTTTTTGGCAATGCTCTTGCTACCATGAACCAGTGGTGAGTGACATACTGGTTACAAGCAGCAGGAAAGGGAGGTTGAGAAATCTATGAGGGAGATGCCAGCAAATGAGGCTGGGAGAATCATGGAAGCCGAAGGTGAAGCTATAGTAGAAAAGCGGCAGCTGTGGCAAACTGGTGGTTGGTGAAAAACTGGCAATGACAAGTGGTAGAAGGAGCCACCAGAGGGCAAGGCTGGGAGGGTTGTGAGGACCAGAGCAGCAGTGGCTTCAGCAACTGCAGTACACCAATGGCAAATTGGCAGTGGCTGCGGCATACCAGCAGCCGCTGGAAGAAGCTACTAATGAGTGAGACCAGGTGGGCTGTGAAAACTGAAGCTACAGCAGTGTGGTGGTGATTGCAGTGGACCAGCAAAAAGCAGGGGCAACAGTTGGAGCCACTGGCAGGGAAGACCAAGAGGGCTGCAAAATTCAAAGCTGGGAAGACTAGAGCCAGCTCAAGGTGGACCAGTTGGGCACCTCATGTGTGAACAGCGGGTGGTGGAAAACAGATTGGCTGGTGGTTGACATCAGAAACTTCAGGAGGTCCAGGGCTGGGATTGGCACTGACAAGCTGAGCACCTTGTGCATGGACAGTGGGCAGTGGTGGTTAAGAATTATTGGTAGGACCAGCAAGGTGGGGAAGATTAGAAGTGGCATTGATAAAGATCATCAGAGCCCCTGGAGAGCTGGAGGTGAGCAGTGGTAATTGAAGCTGTGGACTGGCAGGGCTGAGAAAGCTGGAGAGCCCACAGCTGGTACAAATGAAGGTGGCAGCACCAACAAGCTAGCACCTATAACTAGGACAGACATGAGCAAGGCGCAACTGGCCTTACAAATTCAGTGACACCTAGGGAACTTCTAAGGGCAGAAACTGGGAGTCTTACACATAATATTGATGGAGACAGAATCTCAAGATCCCTGTAGTAGTTCAGAGTCAAGTCTTCAGACACAAGCTTGGAGGGACCGGGGTATTATGACTGATGGAGATCCCCTACCCTAGAAGAGAGTTGGATGAAGGGATATTTGAATGAGCCCCCTGATGGCTGGTGAGAGAGACCAGATGGGGGGTAGTAGAATGTATTTGGGGAGACTTATGGGATGGCACACTGTTGCCGTTGAGAAGAAGAAGCTATTGTGCCGAAGACCTTTTCCCCATTTTCATCCTCCCTGGGTGTGTGTGTGAGTATACAAATAACAGGATGGGAAATCTTTCTGCCCTTAGAGGAGGAAGAGAAGATCATTTTGAGAGATTTTGGGTAAGACAGAATATTCTAGCGGTGATGGGCAGGAGTTGTTATGGGAGCCAGAAAACAGGCTGTTACAGGAGAAGATGTTTAGTATCAGTGGTGTGTCACAGGCCTCTAAGTTCATTCTTGGTTCCTGGACAGCAGACCCTCAGAGGCCCTGAGGTTCAGCTGCTACTGGTAAATGCCAGGTCAGTAAATAATAAATCCTCCCTTATTTGTGATCTAATTAGGGAAGAGCAAGCCAACCTGGCATGTGTTACCAAAATCTGGCTGACACTAGAGGACAGTTTCCCTCTCAGAAATGTGTCCAGTCAGGTTTAGGGTTTTGCACCAGGGCAGGGGAGGTGGGGTAGCAATTGTCATTCAAGAATCTCTTTAGTTTCCAGCAGCTATGCTCGGCTTGTATTTGATTGTGAGACCCTGTTTCTCAAGCTGGGCTCACAGGATCAGCTGGATTGTTGCTTCTGTACCAGCCTTCCTGCTACATAACAAGATCCCTGCCTGAGCTGTTGGAGGCCATCTTGGGATTGGCAGTGGATGATCTCTGGCAAGAGCAGGATGGGGACCGTGCATCCATCCTAGCTCTATTTGACTTTTCAGCAGTCTTCAGTACCATCGACCATGGTATCCTTTTGGGCAAGCTATGAGAGTTAGGGTGTGGCAGCACAATTCTGCAGTGCTTTGGCTCCTTCCTTCACAGCCGATCCTAATCAGTGTTGATAAGGAATGAGAGGTCTAGCCCATAGCCACTCTTTTGCGGTGTTCTGCAGGCTAAGTACTCTCTCCACTCAGATACTTTATTGGCCACGCATGTTAGACATGCAGGGAATCTGACCTGGGAAAACAGCTCTCGGTATACTTGCAAGACAATATAAGATAGCAACATAAGCAAGAACAAAGTTAGGTATACAGCAATAGGTATGCAGCCAATAGAAAAGGAGTATTTTAAGTGTAGAATTAAAATATGTAGTCATGTGAAAAAGAAAGTACACCCTCTTTGAGGTCTCTTGTTTTATATAACAGGATGTAGTAAAGATCATTTTGTCCTTAGCAGTTCTTAAAAGTGAGTAAATACCACCTCAGATGAACACACATTTACACCATGTCATCATTATTTTACAAAAAGAAAGCCAAAATGGAGAAGTCATGTGTGAAAAACGAAGTACACCACCTTATGAATAATTTGTAGAACCACCTTTACCAGCAATAACTTGAAGTAATTGTTTTATATATTTATTTATTAATCACATTTCTATGCCACCAATTTCTGGAGACTCTTGGCGGCTTACATAGATTCGAGATTATACATTATTACTGTATGACTATCAGTCTCTCACATCGTTGTGGAGGAATTTTCGACCACTCTTTTATAACATTGCTTCAGTTCATTGAGGTTTGTGGGCATTTGTTTATGAACAGCTCTTCTTGAGGTCTGGACTTTGAATGGGCCATTGCAACAAGTTCTTTTTTTTTCAGCCATTCTCTTGTAGATTTGCTGGTGTGCTTGGGATCATTGTCCTGTTGCATGACCCAGCATTGGCCAAGCTTCAGCTGTCAGACAGATGGCCTTACCTTATAATACATTGGGATACAGAGGAGTTCATGGTCAACTCAATGACTTCAAGTGTTAGGTGCTGTGGCTTCAAAAGAAGCCCAAATCATCATCCCTCCATCACTGTGCTTGATGATGATATTTGTACTGATATGCTGTGTTTGGTTTTCACCAAACTTAGCACTCTGCATTATGGCCAAACATCTCCAATTTGGTCTCATCTGTCCAAAGGCAGTCTTCCAGAAATCTTGTTATTTTTCAGATGCAATTTTGCAAATCAAAGCTGTGCTGCCATGTTCTTGTTAGAGAGAAGAGGTCTTTTCCTGGCAACCCTTCCAAACAAAACATATTTGTTCAGTCTTTTTCTAATTGTACTGTCATGAACTTTAAAATTTCATATGCTAGCTGAGGCCTGTAGAGTTTGAGATGTAACTCTTGGATTGTTTACAATTTCTCTGAGCATTTCATGGTCTCACCTTGAGGAGAATTTGCTGGAATATGCATTCCTAGGAAGATTGGCAACTGTCTTGAATGTTTTTCACTTATGATTAATCTTTTTCAGTGCAGAATGATGACTTTAAATTGTTTGGAATGGCCTTATAACCTTTCCCAGATTGATAGGCACAAACAATTGCTTCTCTAAGATCATTGCTGATTTCTTTACACTTTGGCACTGTGTTAACATACACCTCAACGCTAGAGACCAGCAAACTCCTAAAACTTCAGCTTTTGTAGAGATCACACAAGGGCACTTGATTAACAGCACCTGGCTGCTACTTAGTCTCTTCATATCTGTGGAAGCAGTGAGGATGTACTTAGTTTTTTACACATGGCTTCTCCATTTTGGCTTTATGTTTGTAAAATAAATGATGACATGTTTAATATGTTGTAATATTAAATATTTAATATGTTTAAGATTTATTACTTTTAATAACTGCTAAGGACCAGATGATTCATACTATGTCGTGATATGTAAAACCATAGAACTCAAAGAGAGTGTATTTTATGTTTTGCATGATTGTATATATATTACAAAGAACATTTTTCTCATGTATATACATTGTATAATATGGCCGGGATCAGCTGTGTGGCAGCAGTGACCAGGATCAACTGTTCAGCAGCCAAGGCCTTTGGAAGCAGCTGCATGGCGGCAACAGTGGGGCAGCCTGGATCAACTGCGTGGCGGTATTAACTCTGTTTTTGTTCCTCAGACTTTGTTTCCTGGGCTTACTTGGGGCTGATGATTTTAAGTGAGTAGGAGCAGCCATTAAGGGCTGCCCCACCCCCGATAAGGAGAACTTTGCTGCAGGGAATTGGTTTGAGTTGGCCATTTGGAAATTGGCCAGAGTTTTTGTTTGGCAGTGGCGATGTGCACTGCAGGACGGGACTTGTCACCCCCAGAGCTGCCCCAGAGAATCCCTTGAATTCAGCAGAGTGACTGCTCGACAATGGAGGAAGCTGGACCTGGAGCTGTGAAGATAGCCAGATAGAATTTTCAGGCACCATGGATTAGCTGCTTGAAGCTTGGCAATGTTTAGTGGATTTTGTGAGGCGCTGTAGCCACCGGAAGGACAGAGGAGACGATGGTGGCCACATTGGGAGAAATATAGGCCCCAATTAGCTGGGAGCTTTTCCAGTGTGAGAGCTGGGGTCAGCCTGTGTGTGTTGGATGAGTGAAACCCCTCACCCAAGGGGAGATCTGGGTGAAGGGATTTGTGAGTATGCCCTCCCTCTAGCTAGCAGTGAGAGGGTTTAGTATGAAGGTGTGGGCATTGTATGTGGGAGGGAGGGAGGATGCAGGAGCCCTGTGAGCACTGAGAGCTTATGCAATAATGCTGAGGGTTTCCTGTCTTCATTCATTGTGAGTGTGGTTAGAAGCGTGATTGGGTTGGGTGAAGGGGATGGCTGAGCCTATGGCTTGGAAAGAGGGGACATCAGGATGGGAGGGGGAACATTCCCAGGGATCTTTAGGCAGGATACCATATTCAGGTGGTGACAGGTACTGTATGGGATGCTATGGGAGCTGGAGGGCAGTGGTTCACAGAAAAGTTGCAGGTGTTGAAGAGGGTAAAGAGACACCTGGAGTGCTGCTGGCGGAAGACTAGGGATGAATCTGACTGGTCATAAACTAGAGCCACTATTAAGGCCTACCTTGAGGCAATAAGGGTGGTGAAATGTAATTATTTTTCTGCCCTATCACATCTGCAGAGTGTCACCCATTGGCCCTGTTCAGAGTCACCAAATCCCTTCTTGGAAGGGGGGTTTCAGGGGATTATCTACAGAGCCGTGTAGAGGAATTTACTCAATACCTGACAGGCAAAGTCACTCAGATGCTGTCCCAGTTGGAAGCCATGTGTGATGTAGGTCCACTTGAGATGCCTAGGGAGGAATCTTGCCCAATTATCTAGGAGCAATTCAATCCTGTTGCCCCTGATGAAGTGGATAGGGTCTTTGACACTATTAATATGATCACTTGTCAATTAGACCCTTGTCCCTCCTGGTTGGTGAAAGCCACCAGAATAGTGATTGGCAGGTGGATCCACACAGTAATAAATTCTTCGCTGCAAGATGGGACATTTTTGGGACCTGTTAAGGAGGCCCTGGTTTGTCTCCTGCTTAAAAAGACATCACTGGATTCCACCTGCCTGGACAATTATTGTCAAGTTTCCCTTCCCTTTTTAGGGAAGGTGGTTGAGAAGGTGGTTGCATGGCAGCTACAGAGGATCCTGGAGGAAGCAGATTATCTAAACCCTTTTAAGTCTGGGTTTAGGCCCAGTTATGAGATGGAGACAGTATTGGTTGCACTTGTTGATGATCTCTGGAAAGAACAGGACAGGGGTAATACATCCATCTTGGCTCTCCTTCACCTCTTGGTGGCTTTTGATACCATCAACCAAGGTATCCTTTTGGATTGGCTGTAGGGGTTGGAACTGGGCAGTAAATTTGCATTGGTTTGGCTCCTTTCTTCAAGACCGGTCCCAAATGGTGTTAATAGGGAGAGACAGGTCCAGTCCATGACCACTACTCTGTGGTGTGCCTGCTTTTTAACATCAACATGAAACCACTGGGTGAAATCATCCTTGGCCATGGGATGAGGTGCTATCAGTATGCTGATGATACTCATATTTACATCTCCATCCTTGGTGATCCAAGTAATGCTGTCTCAGTCCTCACTCAGTGACTGGCGGCTGTATGGGTTTGGATGGGAAACAACAGGCTTCGGTTGAACCCTGGCAAGACTGAGTGGCTTTGGTGTCTGGGGCTTCTGGATCCCCTTTAACATCTCTATCTTTGGATGGGGTAACACTGCCTCAGACAGACCTTGTGTACAATCTGGGGGTTCTCCTAGACTCATGACTCCTGCTCAAAGAACAGGTGGCAGTTGCAACTAGGAAAGCCTTTGCGCAACTTCATGTTGTGCACCAGTTGTGCCGTTTTCTGGACCAGGAATCCCTATAGTTAGTCACTCATGCTCTGGTCATCTATCCAATGGAGTATTGCAATGAACTCTATATGGGGCTACCCTTGAAGAGCATCCGGAGGCTGCAGCTGGTGCAGAATGCTGCTGCACGGATGGTTCTAGTGGCCCACAGAATGGTCCTTGTATTTGTCCTTATCTTTTCTGTGAATTGCACTGGCTGCCAGTTTGCTTCCAGGTGCAATTCAAAGTGTTGGTTTTGACCTTTAAAGCCCTTCATGACATGGGATCAGGCTATCTGAAGAAGTGTCTCATCCTAATGGGGATGACCTGCGAATACTCTCAGCCAAGGAATTTCAGCTGGTAGAGTCAAGAAGAAGAGCCTTTTCTGCTATCGCTCCTACCCTGTGGAAGATCATGCTCCCAAAGGTGAGTGCCCACCCTTGCAGCCTTCCAGAAGGCCTCAAGACCTGGCTCTGCCTGCTGGCTTGGGGCCCCAATGTGGATATACTATCTTGTAGGTGGCTGGTGGTTTAGTACCAACCTCCTTCCTCCACATATATACTCTTGCTCCTCTTCTCTCTGTCCAGCTGGTTTTTATTTAATTTTAAATAGTTTTTAATTGTTTTATTACATATTGTTATTTTCATATTTTTATTGTAAGGGAATACAAGAGTTGTATTTGAGTTTTACAGCATATACATTTAATAAATAAATAAACTTATGGTGTAGTGGTACATAGATGGGATCTGACAGCATCCAATAGGTCAGATGAAGTGAAAGCAAGAGACAGGCATAGTGATACTTGGAAAGTAAAGAGATAGGAGATGAGCAGAAGCAGATGCTTGATCTACTTGCTGCTGCCTTCCCTGAGCTCTCTTTCTCTTTTATTCATATGTGACATAATACATCATTTAGTTGCAGGATGTGTACATAATACAATCAAACAGGTCAATCAGACAAGAGTTAATAGTTTCCAGAGACCGAGACACAAACTAAAGGGTGATAACTATTTCTATAGGATTATCCTTCTAAGATTTCTGCTTACTCTGTAAATAGGTGGTACATGGGTTTGCCCTCTATCTGCTTATTCTGTAAATAGGCGATTCATGGGTTTGCCCACTAGATGCCATATCTATAGGAAGAGAGACTCAGTCCAGATGATGTCTTTGATGGGATTATGCTTTTGATGGAATTAATCCTTGGAATATTTTCAGGAAGCAAAGTTCAGCAAGTTCAGCTGACTAAGGTTGGACAAGATTATTCCTACATGTAATGGAACAGATAAATAAAATCCTTGTTTTTCTTTAAAGAAGATACATAAGCATTGAATAGATAAAACATGAAGTTGCTCTTTCACCCCAAGTTCAACAATTTTCTTGAGTTATTACTGTTAGCATTAACAAATAATAAACACCAGCTTATACCTAAGCACTATGTTTTAATTACTTAATGCTCTAAAATGTTGTTTCTTGGTTTTCTCATAAGTGTCTTGAATACATTATAGTAGTAGCATAAATTATTTAAACATATGACGGCCAAACTTAAGCTAGAGAAAAGGAAATTCAAGAGGAAATTTGTTTTCTTTTTCTGCAGGTTCTTAAAAGACCTTTTCAGAATGTGGCCGATCTCACAGCATATGCACCATTTCCCAACCCTTACTTCTTGCCGGTTTTGATCAAGCTGAGAAGTTAAACTAAGCCATGGAACATCTGAAGATCTTCAATTTACTGCCAGGCCCAGTCAAAAAGACTAATAGTTTGAGGCCAAATCTTTATTTCTCTTACTATGGAAGGACAGACATCAACTATGGTTCAAGGATTAACTGATCAGTGTTGACTCTCTGGCAACACCTCTCTAACCAATGACCTCTTGTTTTCTGTGCCAATTCAAATGCATCAGATAGCCCAGATGATGAACTAGTTTATCAAACAAATGAGATAGTATCTACTGGCATCACTGGTCATCATGCTGCTCCTTAACTAAGATCCTGCAACAACTGCGTAGACATCTCCTTGCCTGACAAATTTGTGAAATGACAGAATCTTAAGTGATCAGTTCGAAGAGGTTAGGTATGGGTACAGACAGCCACAGAAATGACCTTGGGGAAATTAGGCAAAGGCAGTGATAATTACATAAATGAAGTACACTGAAAACTGAAAAACAGCAAAACTGTGAGAAAGAAGCTTAAAATAATTGCTTCTTAATTCACAATAGTGTTAAGATGGAGGGACGGGAAAACTTAGGCTTTCAAAATTCTGTTATTGTAACCTACTGAAAAACTTACTGCAATGCATTGCTTCATAGCTTCAGCATGTTTAAAATGTTTGGATTTAAACTCTCAGAATTCTGGGAACTGGATTCCACACATCTTAAACATGCAGACATTAAGAAACACTGCAATAAAGTATAGTTTCTGTTGGGGGAGGAGGAGATAAGATGGCAATGGATGAACAACTCTGAACTTCAGCTCTGGGATCTTTTTCACAGTTTTCCATTTTTATTTATTTACATTTATCAAGTTTATGACTCCTCTTTTACTCCTGTGTCCTTATAAATACCTATTTATTTTTGCATAGTTCTTTCCAGATTTGTAGAGACTGTTTCCTGACCTATCCTACTTAAAGAACTGACCTTCACAGGTAACATATAGGAGAGGCTATATAAAACACACTAGGTAGTCTGCCAACATTAATCCAGATCTACTTATACATTGATGGAAAACTCAAAGAACTTCAGAAAAATATGTGCAGAAAGGGAAGATGCCATCTTTTTTCATTTCCTTTTCCTTGCCTCGATCCACACAGCAAATTTTGAACACTGAATCAAACTTCTGTTATCTACCTCAGAGAGGTTATGCCAACGCACACAAGGCCTAAGTCTATTACTAAGAATCTGGCCTCTTTGCACGTAAATGTTGTGCTAAGAGCTCCTCCTTTCCAAATCATAAAAACGTGCTGTGGTTTCCCTAGCCAACATGTGGGTATCTCTCATATTTTGTCTTTTCTTAGAACTTCAGGGCATTCAGAGGTATCTTAAGAATCAATTAGATCATATAAAATCCTTCTAGATTCCCTTTGCTGATCATCCTTATAAGGAAGCAGCACCATGATCCCCCATCATTTTTGGAGATCCTACCTGGCTTTGTATCAGATTTCTCCCTTCTACACAACTATCCAAGAAGTTGGTTTCCATCTGAGGTCAAGACTGTTATTTATTTAATATGCCATCCATCTCACTATCAAGAGACTTTGGATGCCTTAAAATGTCATAAGTAATAATGTAAAACAAAAGATTAAAAACATTAAAACATTGAGTATTAAAATCAAAACATTAAAATTAACAACAAGGTGAATAAAAGAACCAATGCATAAATGGTGTGGAGGTGGGATCTTCTGCTAAACTACTAGCCATCTCTAAATGAGATACCCCACTGGAGTCCCAGTCCAATTAGCAGAGTCAGATTTTCAGCATTTTTGGAAGGCCAAGAGAGTGGGGGCACATCTCACCTCAAGGTGAGTGATATTCCAAAGGGCAGGAGCCACGGCAGAAAAGGTTCTTTTCCTGGATCCTGCCGGCCATAATTCCTTGGCCAACAGAATCCGAAGCATACTTGGGACAACTATGCAAAGACTTAGCCTCTTGAGAAAGCTTTAAAAGGGAGAAAGAAAGAAAATAAGAGGATAACCAGCAGCAAGGTGGATTGACACAGTTATAGCAGCAATGGGTGCACTTTTGGAAAAGCTGAAGCACAACAGTTTGGGAACATATTCTCCAGGAAAAAATCTATGTGATCATTAAGAATTAACAGTGGCAATGCAGTGGCAATAGTTAGTTGATGGCCCATAATCAGTCAACTAACTATTGGACTATTACGTTAGGGCTATGTAATACTTTGGATTCAAGAGCAAAGTCAAGCATGCTGGGGAATTAATCTAACATTTGTCTGAAACTTCTTGTGGCATCTGCATTTTTTTTCCAGGAGCTCTGCAGTTCCAGCATAATGCTCAAAAATATGCACTTGATTTAAGGAATTGCAGGTGACAGCTATGTTTGTTCCCTTACAGATTCCAAACAACCTTTCTGTATTTTAAGTCAAAGCACTGCACAGCAATAATGAAGTATATTATGCTACAATTAAGGGGATATGCAAGAAAAAATAGAAAACAAATATATAAAAAGAATACATCACATGTTCCTAGAATTTGCAATTTAAGATTGAATGTATTCACATAACTTTAAGTCTTGCTTCTAACAGGGTTTCTAAACTATACTCCTTCATTCATAAGAAAAGAAAGTATATTACTGATATATAAGAATATGTCAAACAGAATCAAATGGCTAAATTTTGTAGTGAGCAAACAACTATATAGCAAACAATAAATCTTAGGTGTTTTCAAATCTGTAATGCAAACAAGCCTCCTTTTATCTTGCAAGCTGAGCTTTAGAGAACAACTTGGGAATTAAGTTCACGAATGTATTTTTATTAATTTCAAGAATATTTAAGCTGCCCTTTTGGCTTCCAATATCTATTGTGGTTTGTAACATAAATTCACAATGTAAAACCTATAGTACAAAACAGAAATCCCCTAAGAAGTTCATGTTCAACTCCTAAAGTCTTCTCTCTTAATGTGTTATTTGTATTGTAACAGCTATCAGGATCTCACAGTTGAGCTCAGTATAATTATATTAATACAAATTGCATGAACTGTAAGCCATGGAAGACTCCCAGACTTTGAAGATAGAAAAGCTAAGAAGAAGAAAACAGAGAAAACAAAGTGAGTGAAAGAGCCAAGGGGGGAAAAAGTTGAAAAGTATGAAGAAGAAAGAGACCAAGTGAAAAGGAATCAAGAGAGAAAGAGACTAATGAATAATTAGAAGCTATTTTTGAGAACTCATGTTAATTCTAAAGAAAATGAAATTATGGTGAAAAAAACAATATAAAAAGGTTTACCTCCAGAGGACACTCTAATTTGATTCCAGCTGATGATCTGGAAATATTTGCATTTTCTACTTTTTCAGAAGGCCATATTTGGTAGTTGATTGCATTATAAAGAACCTAAAAATAAAATTACACATTTTATTAAATTACCAATTGGTGGAATTTAGAAAATCACTCTGGCCAAATCAAGACTGAATTAGGTAATGACCATTTTTCACCTCAAAAACTAAAAATTAAGAATTTAAATTGCTTTTCATATGGAAGCATTCTCTGATCTACAATATACATACAAACATATATGTTATACATTCTGTGTCAAATAGTTTAAAAATCAGAAACTATGTCTTCCCTGTAATCATTAAAAAGTGGGGAGAAACTATATAACTATATACATAAGGAGATAAACTTGTATAATATACTCTTTGTATATCATGAGAAGCAATGCATATAAGTAAAAAATATAGAAAGTATTGTTCAAGGAGCAAGAATTTTCATGTGGATTACATTAACGTATAAAGAACATAAATATATTTAGTGCTGCAGAATCTATAATAAGAAACAAATAAAAATGTGTGTATTCTAGGGACTCTTCAGACTAACTTATTAGCTTTAGAAACTGCACATTTTGTTTGGGCTTATACATCTTCATCTTCACCATCATCATTTAATAGGTTCCTTCTGGGAAAAGACTGATATAATAAAATCTAGTTCTTATGACTGATGGCAAAATTTATTCTTCATATTAAAAGAAATGAGAATAGATAAAAAAGGATACTCTTAAAGCAGAGTGGAAACCTTATATGGATAATGGCAAAAAATACAAGACAATAACTCTCTGAATGAAGATAAGAAATGTACTTACGGTTACTTGTAAACAATAAATGCCTCTGACCAGTTAGATCTGTCCTCTCTATTTGCATCTCCAACCACTACTACAAACTTATGTAGGACTAGGAAAAATGGGCTATTTTAGATGATGAATGTTGCTAGCTGACACCACAAGTCATCAGCAGTGTTTTTTGAGGAAGAGTTGGTAATATATGCATAACAATATGTAATATGGTAATGTTATGCATAACAAAAAGCTATAACATCCAAACATAACAATTCCATTGCTATTGTTCCATCCCCTCCCCCAATTAATTCCTAATAAAAGGGATACATTTTTAAAAGAAGATACAGCATTGTAAGCTAATGTACAATATAACAAACTGTCCTTTTAGTATTATTGATTGAAAATAGAATTTTATGCAAGGAGCAAAACAAACCCATGTATATCATTTTGGCTTGGCTTTGCTATTTAAGTATCTTATTCAAAGAAATCATATAATTCCATACTTACTTCCATAGTTACTAGTTGATATAACTGATCAGGCTATTAAAGATGTAATTTAATCAGGCAGTAAATAGGACTTTAGAAATTTGAGACATACCTCTGTCTGCAGAATATTGCTTGCTCCCAGTAGCATTTCTATGGCACTTGGGGGACAGTGTGTCAAAGCATAGGCTAGGAGTTGCTGCCGAACAGCCATGTCTTGATATCCTTCTGATTGTCCTAACTGGCTACAAACTTCCCAGCTTTTAAAGTATCCTGACATGAATATTATAAAAGGAATACAGAGTGGAAATGAAATAGAAATAGTGAATTAGCTATATGCACCCATCATTCCATCCTCAATAACTATTTTTATACACTATCCAACTGTATTTCATCACAATATGTGCCCTTCACTCAACATACAAATGTTCTTTTTCTTTCCAGTTTTTAAGACAATAAATGGCTTTAAAGCTTCTGCACTAAAAAGACAAAATCTTCCAGATCAGAAAGATGACACAGCATTTCTATAAAAACTTCACAAATAACAAATAATAGGCATTGATCAAATTTTAACAGAAAAGCAGAGGACAACATGGCATTTTATACAATCTAAAAAATTCAGAATATCATTTTTATCATGGTGGGATGATTTTTATCATCATTTTTATCTATGGGTAGGGTGCAGACATACTCTACCTGAAGCCATAAGTTCCTGACAGTGCATGTTTGCAGCTTTGTAATCCTGATATTTGAGTGCTTGTTCCACTAAAAGTATCAAAACCTGTCCTTTTCTTTCCATCTGGTCATCACCTACAAAATAAAATATATATTCATATTCTTCATGGTCCCCAACAGTAATTAAGAATAGATAGCTACATAAGTAATTGCTGGTTAATAGGATATAAGAATGGAGCTACACGTGTCTTGAATATAAGAAAAACAAGTAAAATGTATACAGCAAACTTATATGCATGCTCTGATAATGTTATCTAGCTAGATTATGAAATGTCTTCAAGCAAACAACCAAGCTCAGAGAACACTAAGAAACCTTCACCATCTAAAAATCAGGCAACATTTTACAACATTACAAACAAGTTATAATGTTACCCACTTTTCAGACATCCCAAAGTAACACAGTTAATTCAAAATTTATTAAGGGAGTTTATCAATTTATCAAGAGCAAATTAAGTCTGTTTGACAGAAATGTGGGCATATTTAGATGTGTCAGATATCGCTTTTTCTTAATTGGAATGACAGATCAAGGTAATGTAACAAAACAAAACAAAACTGACACTTTCTCCTTTTTTATTCTACCACTTTGTATCTTACAGGAACTGAAGTACCAAAAAATACGTGAATTGTTCTGTGATTACTCTCCATTCTCTGCAGATCTTCCAGTTCTACAAAAGCTCAATGATTGACTAAGAATAATCGTCAATCCTGCTTGGATGGTGTACAGGGCTTTCATCATTTTTAATCATCAGTATGATTAAATTGTATGTATTCATACAGAGTTTTATAGACCTAACCAAGTCTCATTTTTTGTGAATTTATTAATCAGTTCTTATTCTTCTAATCATTCACCATACTACTCTGGACACAGAAATTTAAAACACTAACGAATATACAAGTGAAACTGAATTCTAACTATACAGTGGTGCCTCACAAGACGAGTAACTTGCAGGGCGAGAAACTCGCAGGACGAGCAAAAAATTTAATCAAAAA
>JANHZU010004496.1:35984-50116 GCA_032468055.1 Acrochordus granulatus
GCATTTACCCCCACTCAATATAGTGTGGAATTGCTTGGAAATATAAGACAGAGTTCAATCTACTCTCTCTGCTCGTGTATCATGCACCTTACACTTATGTATTAGGCTTCACTCTACAGCTAGAATGAATCATTTGGGAAAATCACAACCACAGAGAAATAAGATTTATTAGAGAATGTAGGAAGCCATGGCTAAATAATTTCATCAACTGGAGTTAGGATTTGGGGCAGCCTGACATTTCTTCATCTGCCCTTTGTTTTTATAGGCATCCAATTTACCAACATGTTGTTTTTCCCTGACTGAGAACTAATTCCCACATCGTGTAGAGATTAATCCCTGCAGAGCTCTGGTATGAAATGAACATATAGATCTGGTGCCCAAACTCTAGTATTCTGTTTAATAAAATTTTGGAAATCTGTTTGTGGATTTGTTCTTTTGCCTGAAGACTTCAGTAATAGGGCACCTGCTGCTCATTCAGATATTTGCTTGAATATCTGGAAAACTGAAAATGGGGAGAGTACTAGGCATGTACATAGTCCCACTTGTGTCTTTCTCTAGCCTCCACTCATTCAGGTGAGAGGTCTGTAAGGGATGTGTACTCATGCTAACTTTAATAAATCCATATAGCAGAGTAACCAAAAGCCGAGCTTTATTCCAGTCTGGCTGATGAAGAAAACTATGAACACAATTATATCTGCCTCTCAGACTGTCCCCTTAAATGCATAGAGGTTAGAGAAAGATGAGGCTGGAGCTGTGTTCATAAGTCTCATTTTCTCTGTTCTTTAAATGTTTTAGAATTGGTAGAGTCTGATGCAAAAAGTTTATAGGAGCTGCTTGACCTGAGTAACTTACCTGTAGGATCCCCTATTACTGTTCCACTTGCTACTGTTGCTTCCAGTTCTACTTCCTTTCCCTCTAGATTCAGATATGAATGAAATAAACACTTGTGTCCCAAGATAACGTTGCAAAAACCAATTGGAATTAGTCACTGGGACTAAAAGTTTGTTACTCCAAGCTGGAGCCCATCATCAGGAAACTTCTCTCTCTCCCAAACATCCACACTGAGTAATAAAACTTTTAGTCTCGGTAACCGACTCCAGTTGGACAGATTCAGATATTTTATTGGCCAAGCATGATTAGACATGCAAGGAATTTGACTCCGGTACATCAGCTCTCAGTGTACTCGCAAGACAAGAATAAACAAAATAATAACATAAATGAAATTATGTATTCAGCAGTAAAATGTTCATCCAAAATGTACAGCCAGTAGAAAGGAGATATAGGAAAGTGTGGAATTGGAACCACAATCTACTGATAAGTATTATACACATTAGATAAAACTTCTGGATTAATTTAAAATTCTTTTCAGGACATAGCAATCACTGTGTCCTATCATATAGCATGAGTTAAGTATTCAGTTGAACAATGGCATAGGGGAAAGAAACTGTCTCTGTGTCTGGTTGTTTTGGTGTGCAGAGGGAAGAGATTTAAACAATTTATGTCCAGGGTATGAGAGGTCTGTGAAGCATATGTCCTGCTGTTAATTATTCTTAATAATAAATAAAGGAAGATATGATGCAAAGATGAAACCATTTAGTCACATCTTGATGGAAAGATTACTGAGAAAATTTCTTCTTTCCAGATAAAGGGAAAACAAAAATAGAATTTGGTTTAACATTTCCTGGAATCTTGACTAGATGTTCAACCTTCTGCAGATTAGTGGAGGCTCAGTAAGTGGCTATTGTCATTTACTGGTAGTGAACTTCCCATAATACACCTCTACTATTTCATGTGACAAATTTTATGTGAATTTTCCAAGAAATTCTCTTGGAAGTTATTCAGTTAAATACTTAGTACTGTATCTTGGTTTTAGTTCTAAAGGATTCTTAATTAAAATAGCAGCTATCTTTTTAAATGGGGAAACTAAAATAAATATCTCTTTTAAAAACATGAGTATGTTTCCTGTTTATAAACTCTGTAGAAATAGCCGTAAAGATTGTTTGAATAGACTATTAACAACAGCAACAACAACAAAATTTTAGTAGACAGTAGAGTCAACAGTTTTGATTCCTAGGAAATGAGACATTGCTTTATCCTTATTTCCAACTGGCCAGGGTTCCGAAGTTGGAATGCTAACTTCAGGCCAGGGTTCCAATGCCAAAGTTGGAAAAAACTAAGTAGTGCTATCTTTAATCAAAGTTTCAGCTGCTAACATTGCTGTATCTTATCTATTGTGAACCTCTAATGGGTGTTTTGGAGATTGAATTCAGATGCTAGCTTATTTATGATCATTCATTCCCAGGTATACTTTACTGATTTGGAAAAATCTGATAAGAAAATGAAATACATATGTTCTGTATTGGTGTAATCAGTGGTGTAATCAGTGTCAGTACAATTAATACATGTATTTTTTTTATTTAGAACTTCTTCACAAAGGTGTTACCTCTATTACAAATCTAGAAGGTTGGGTTGGGCATCCATTGGACCCGATTGGCACTCTTTTCAGTAGCCTTATGGAAGCCTGCAGGGTGGATGATGAAAGCTTCCATGTGTTCTCAGATTTCACAGGTAAATTAGATTAGTTATGTATATGTGTACAACATTTTACAACATATTACAATTTGTTATTTCTTGCATATTAAATAAAGAATGGGTTTGGGAACTATTAGCAGTCAGGTTTGAACTAAAATATTTCATGATTAAAACATTTCTTGAAAAGAGAATTAAAAATGCTTAAGAAAGGAAAAATTAGGAAAGAAGTTTGTTGTGAGTAGTTAGTGGCTTGTCTTATTGACTGAATGTATCAACATACCTTATAGCAAGAGAGTATTAGTTCACCCAATTGATGAAATGTAACTAATCCTTTTTCAATTTAGTATGGGATTGAATTGGGACCTCTTTTGAATTTAAAGCATGTGATTTTTACTATTTAACTAGATATTAAGAATATTAATAACACTAGATTGCATGTTCAACTGTTCATAGTATGAATCATTTAATTATAATTTATTTTATTTAAATTATTTGCATAGCCACCAATCTCATATCAAACTCTCCCAAAATAATTCTTACTACCATGTAATGAGTTCATGACATAAGTAAAGATTTCCTCATTAATTTTCTACCTTTTGCTATTTTGTATTTCAGCTTTGAATATGCAGCATTTGAATCCTTGTAAGATAGGATTCACATTTCACCTAAGCCATATTCATTGAATATATAATTTATTGGTTTAATGTTACATAATACGTCATAAGCCATGATTTTACTGGTTTAATGTTACATAATACGTCATAAGCCATGATTTACAAATTACATTTTCTGTATTCATAGAAAATGCTGAAGCAGAAATAAATTGCTTAATGTGATATACAAAATAGGCCTACAATGTAACCATTCCAGTTTTCACTACTTTTCTTTTGTAGGAGGTTTATAAATGATAAAGAATAGGCATAAAATAAGGCATTTAATTACAGAGAAACTATATTAAATGGCTTTATGGTTTTCATTTTGTAAACTTTTGTTCTAGAAAACATGGGCCCATGCAGATCTCTGGAATACTATCACTTGTCTACCCACAAATTCTTAGAAGAAGGAGAATCTTATTTAACACTGGCAGTGGAAGTAGCATTGATAGGATTGGGACAGCAGAGGATCATGCCTGATGGCTTGTATGCACAAGAGAAGGTTTGTCGAAATGAGGAACAGCTAATTTCCAAGCTACATGAAATAGAATTGGATGACACTCTGGTGAAGATTTTCCAAAAGCAAGCAGTCTTCCTATTAGAAGGTAGTTGATTATTAATGATGACTCTCTTTCTTAACAACATCTAACAAAAATAGAAATCTAGTTCCTAAGTAGATTCATTTCATAATCATCAAGCTCTTACAAATCGAATAATTCAGAGATCTTCTAACTGCTCCCAATCTTCTGTACTTAAAGATTGCATGTATGAATGGTTTTCCTTGACTCTGAAGGATGGAAATTAAAGTAGGTTCTGCTTATCTTGTAATTCTAGCTATTTTAGACTAGCATGTAAAATTTCAAAGTCATATATTGCTATCACTATCATTTTTCAGTGAAACTTTGTAAAACACATGCAATTTAGTTTTCCCTAGTCAAACATTTCTATGATTGTCTTATGTGGAGTTACACGCAGAAATATAAGGAGATTTTTGTAATGATTGAAAGTAACTTTTATTAGTGGAGTTTTTCTGAAGCATATATTACCTAAACTAAGAAGGGTGGCTAGTGCTTGAAGCTTTGTGAAGCTTTTGCTTTGCTCTCAATGCAAAATTGAAATGCATTGTCATTTCATGGATAAGATAATAAATACAAAAACTCAAAGCAAATATGGAATGTGCATCTATCTTATATTTCCAAAAAATGCATTTTCTATAGATAGGTACAAGAAACAAAAAGCAAGTGTTAAATTTCTTGATGAAACCTGGAGCAGTAATAAGGATGGACTTGTATCGATTTTAGAGACTTTAGTATTGTCTGAACGTAGGGTCGAGCCTTGAAAACTGTATTTATTCCACTTAGACTTGTCATGTGAGTATTTATATTTGATTTAAACTATAATTGTGTACTAAAATCACTGATGGAATTATGAAATTCATTGCATTAGACTTTAATCATATCTTTTAAGATATCTATCCTTTTTGGACTAGTTCAGTGCTTGTTTATTATTTACAAAATTTCTAGGCAGTTTACAATAATAAAACAGATAGAAGTGATAAAAATTCAAAATTAAGATAAAATTTGCCATATCGAAACTAAGTGCTGTTCAATATTGAACTTTCTTTCCAAAGGCCCTGCGATAAAGGTTAGTTTTCACCTCATTTGTGGACATTATGATCTTTGAAGATAGGGTCAGAAATTAGGCAGTTGCTGTTGAAAAAAACATCCTGCAAGTTGCTTCTTGCTTAATCTCTTAAAGGGAGGAAACCCAAAGCATCCTTCCTGATGGACAGGCAGATTCTACTTGGACTAGACTATCCCAAAGGTAGCAAGAGCCCAAGCCGTATTGGGCTTTAGCGATAATTATCAGAACTTGAATTGGGCTGAGAAGCCTATTGCCAACGAATGTATAGATGTTATTCTGTTATTATTACTTTCATTCAGTAGACAGGCAACTGTGTTTTGTGCCAGCGATACCTTCAGGGTCATGTTCAACTACTGCTCCACGTAGATCAAATTGCAGTAATCTAACTGCAAGATGACGGTAGTATGAATCACTGTTTTAATGATTCTTAGTCCAAGAGAACTGCATATTGGCCAGGCCTTAAACACACCACTCCAGTAATAGCCATGAATCCAGAAGAACCCCTAGTTAATATTCTTTGTAAAGGCAGCATGATTCCATTAAGACTGATGGAATGGATCTTCATAGATCCAGAAGGCCTCTTTCAACAACAAGTTGGTCTTGCTGGGATTCAACCTTTATCTGGCTACATGTCAGAGAGGGTATCAAATGGGAGGAGCACAGATTTAATTTACAGATGACTGAATTCATTCCATCAAGGATCCCATCCACTTAATCAGTTGTCATAAGTCTCAGATAATCTTGCAAGACATTAGTTCTATTATCATGTGCAGTGCTGTAGCCTTCATTTATAATGCTAGAAGTTTAAATGATTAAAACAGTAATCTCTGAAAACACGTTCTATTATTTCAGTTGCTAGTTAAGCAATTAAATATATACTAAAACAAAGTTCCTTAAAATTGTTCAAATGCAAAACAGTGCTTGTTAATTTATGTAAAATAGTGGTTCTGGAGATATCGCTGAGAAAAAAAAATCTCCTTGTGAGTTTAAAAATTATTTAATGTTAGCATCAAAATAGTTATTTTCATTAAGGATTTTTAAAGGACAAGTATAGTTTTCTGCTCCATTTTTTTTAGTATACTGTGTTCATCAGTTTCTTTGCATTTAAAAGTTAGTACTTCTAGTTTAGCTTCCTTTCAGAAGGCTTTTTGGGTTCTTCAAAGTCAGATGAATTGCAATAGGATTAATAGGTAAAAAGTGATAAAATCTTGCATGACTGATATATTCCATGAAATCCAATTCTAAATGTGATTATCTCTGATTTTTTTTTAAATTAAGATTTATGGGAAAGTAAGTTATATCAATTCAGGCTAGCAGTTCAGGAAACTCAGTTTGTACTCACTGATAGTAGTTCCCCAGGATTTGAAGATATGCTTTCCTGCATGTAAAATTGTATACATACATACATAAAAATGTATGCTCTATTACTGAGCTGCAATCAGAATTCTCTTCTACTGTAAATGTTACATTAATTAATAAAAAGTGTTTAGGAGAAATTTAAGAGCAAACGTGTCTTATCAATACTGTAATAATAGGTCATGTGCCTAGTATCATACATATTCAATTCTGGCAGTAGATCTTGAGAAGGTCTTCATTATACACACAAAACCCTACAGAGTCATGGAGCAGCTACTTCCAAATATATCGTTTCTTGGATAGGTTGATTTGATGTGCCTTGTCTAATGTATTATTTTGCTGTCTTTGCATTTTTTGTGAATTTGGGTGAGTGTTCTAAGGATACAGGCATTTCTTGCAATGGCCTTCTTTAGAATATTTGCTTGCTTTCAAATCCTTTCCTGAAATGTGAAATACACATTTCAGGAATGTGTGAAAATGTGGAATGTGGAAATACACATTTTTGAGAGGGTTTCTCACGAGAGAGTTTTTTCTTTATAGTGGATGTTTTCTTTTTGGCAAGGATTGTTGCAGTATTTCTAGCATTTTGATACTTTTTGATTTTATATTCAATAAAATTATAGTGCTGTTTATAAGATTTTCTGTTCTTTTGCCTCCCCTCTCCAATAGCTGGACCCTATAGCGGTCTAGGTGAAATCATCCATCGGGAGAGTGTTCCAATGCATACCTTTGCCAAGTATCTTTTCACCTCTCTCCTACCTCATGATGCTGAACTAGCATACAAAACTGCACTGAGAGCAATGCGGTAGGTATCTTTAAAACTTGTTGAAAAAGAAAGCCCAGTTCCAGTTGACAGTATGGTTCCTCCCTCAGTCCCTAAAGTCACTGCTGAGGCTTTGTTCCAAATGTGGTCCTTCAGAAGTTAAAGTTGGTGGAGAGGACTAAGACCTTTTTTGGGATGACATCCTCTTATCAGATAAGATCCTTTGTCTTTTAAAAGACTGGGCCATAACTTTAATTTTAATCACCACTGCCAGAGTGATTCTGATAGTACATATTATAGCTGGTCTAGGGAATTCTGGGACTTGTAGTTCTTTGGAAACTTGCATGATTGGAGGGTGCCCAAATGAGGAGGATTGCTTGATATTTTATGATATTTATGCAAGTTGCAGACTCAACACCTTTGGAAACTATCAAATTTGAGAAAATAAAAGTTTACATATGAAGTATGCTGAATATATTTGTGAGTCATCCTGGGAGTCTGGTTTTGAGGTGTGATATTTGGGTGAATGAACAAAAGTTACAAGACTATTTACAGTATGTCCGTGTAACACACATCCTTTCTGACTCAGAAATTAAAATTAAAATTCATTTTAATTTCCCACCAAAGATTCAGTCAATTCAAGAGGTAGTTCTGAATTTGGTCCATCTCTAAAGAATGCTTAATGTACTTCCTAGTAAAAATCATTCTTAAGAGGGTTGCCTTTGTAGATTGACTCAAGTATATACTATAATCTTGGAAACACAGAATTAAGTTTCTTCAGAATATTCTCTTAAGCAGCCAGTTGTTCTTTGTAATTAGCAGTAAATTCTAGAATCATAGTCTGTTCTGCTGGGCTGTCTAATCTGAAATCATTTTCTGTTCTGTAAGTTGCTTTTCCCTTTCGTTTTTTAAGGCAATAACTTCTATGTTACCATAAGAGGTGGTCCAGTTCTTATATCTGCCTCATTGCCTGCCATCATAGGACAACCAGGATAGAAAATTGGAAATAAATGAGGTGTGTCATGCTGTTAACACAGCTGAATCGACCCCCCTCCTCCTTTCAGCACTTGGGAGTTCAGCCTGCCCCCAAAGGAATCCTGAATCTCAGTTGAGCTTACTCATGCTGGCAGTTGTGGGCACAACCAATTCAATATATCTATTGTGAAGGAAGTCAGTCCTCTTGGAATAGCAAGAGATAAATGTGTTATGTCCTTATAGGCTCAGCTGGTGTTTCCAAGCTATGAGTTGTGATTTCCTACAGAACTGGATGGTTCTGAGTTGGTAATACTTTATAATTTGCTTCAAGAAATAATCCACTGGAGCCAAGGGTGTGCACAGGGTATGTGCAAAAAATCAAAATGGCAGCTGTAATTCTAGGGTCAAGGCCCCACCCCGCTTTTATGCATATCACAATGTACGTGAAACAGGGCTTTGACCCAGTGGTTATGGCTGCATTGTTGATTTTTCTTCCATCTTGCACACAATCTTGACTCCTATGGATACTTTCCTAAAGTAAATTATAAAGCATCACTGAAAGCAGTCTCTGCTCACTGAAACTGAAGCAGTGGTAGATATAATACAGATGTGTAACACAGAAAAGGAATTCAAAATGCATTCATGGAATGCTTGGATCTACCTTCATGTCTGTTAGGGCTGAACCATATATCAGGTGGGAGAAGGGAGAAATATGATTTGGGGTTTCCACAGGCATGCGCAGAGTATTGGAAATGCTTAAACCAATTGCATCTTTTCCAGGAAAAATTTGCAGCTGTGAAGGGCAGCCACACAATCCCAGGAAAAGTCACAGCTGCTTTAAAATGTCTCCAGCAAGTGCTATGCAGAGGGTGGTGATACAGAATAAGATTTCTCAGTTGGAATCTTATTAAAGTTATGCACAACATAAGGTCTATGTGTTGGGTGGGTGGGTGGAATTCAAATATAAATCTGTTTCCTACCTCTCATCATATCCAAAATGTGATTAAGTTATCACCCTAAAAAGTACTACACACATAAAAATTATATTTATTTTTATTTTATAGTATGTTTTTTTCATGAAAGTTTGTTCATGCAAACTGGGAAGAAACCAGTTGTATGATGGACATTGGAGAGATTTTATTCAGAATATATGTAACTCAGAGTTAAATTGTGGATTCCTTGGTGCTCTCTGAGCTTGTTTATTTGCTTGAAGACATTTCATCACCCACCTAGGTAATATCAATGCTATAGGGTGTGAGTTTTTCTCCCTGTTAATATAGAGTAGCTTGCCCTGCCAATGATAGTGGAAGTGTGGTTTTCTCCTTAGTAGTTCTTTGATTAGGGCATTGTTTTCTGCTTCAGTGTTTGCTTGGTGCTTTTCTTTTGCTTTTGTTTTGTTTTTTCTTTTGTTTGCTTTTCTTTTTTGAGGAATTCCCTTGTATTTTTGTATTTAGCTTCATCTAGGATGTTCAGTTTTCCAGATGAAACTGGTGGTTGAGTTTGTCCATGTGTTATAAGATAAAGGAGATTTCATTGTGTCTTCTGACTGCTTGTTGGTGTTAATGGATGTGCTCTGCTAATCTTCTTCCTGTTTGTCCTACCTAGTGGTTGTTTTAATCCTTACACTATATGTTGCAGACATAGATGACCAAGGAGAAAATAACACCCCCACCAACACTGGAAGGGTAAGGTAATATATATAAAGAGAGAGCAAACTCCACATTTAATAGCACTGATAAGGTTACTTAGTAGGGTAATGAAACATCTGCAAGCAAATAACCAAGCTCAGAAAGCACTAAGGTCTCCACAGTTTTATTCAGGAGCCCAAGGCTTTCCATGGCTGGCTGCAAATGTGTGCACATACACAGCTACTTGGCTTTATTGGCAGTCTCTGCAGAAAGGTTTAGGTATGCACTCAAAATTAAAGCAGTTGCTTTAATGCCTTTAGAGGGTTACTTCTCTAGTAATCATACTTAATAAAGCACCCCCTCCCCAGAATGTTTTGCACAGTCTTAGCACAGTATAGTCTATAGTATATAGAATTGTCCAAATTACATCTGTAATCTTAAAACAAGTTTTTTCTTCTGCATTGATATGGTTAGATAAAATTACCATTTCCCAAAACTAGAAAAAAATTAGAGGAAAAGACAAAAGAGCAGTTGGCTTGAATTTTATACAGTGAGATATTCTCTTCCCTACCAGCTTATATGGAGCTTCTTTTCAGATAAAGTCAGATCTCATTTTTTCTGACTGTCAGTTATCTTACAAAGTAGTCGATGGAATTTCTCCTCCCAAAGGAGACTTGCTTGGCTCCCACACTGCTATATTTTTAGTGCCACACTTATCTCTCCCAGATATTTTGAATTTTTAACAGTTGAATTTTTAAGCACTGCACAATGTTGAGATAGCTGTTTTGCATATTCATATTTTTCTTCCCTATGCATATTTGTTTTGCCTTTTAATGCTTGCTTCTCTTTTTGTATATTTCGTTCCAATAACAGATGTTCTGAAGCTAGAGTGCAAAGTGTTCTCCTTGCACATATGTGAAGAGAGAGATAGACCAAGTATATAAGTGGGCTTTGTAATTTTGCTTTGAAAACGTTTGTTATTGGGTGGATTGAAGTATATGCAGAATGTTGCTGTTTCAAGAATGTCTTTTTAGATGGCTTAGTACAGCCTTCTCCAACCTGGTAATGTCTGGATGGTTCGCAGTCCACATTCCATTGATCTTCATCCAGCAAATTTATGGAAAGTGTAGTCCAACACATCAGATTATTATCAGACTGGAAAAGGCTCCTATAACAGAAAAAAATCTTGTTCTCTGCTGCCATCACAAACAGCTTCTCCAAATTAGGAAGGAACACTAGAATTGAGATTCCAGTTCAGGGTTATGCAATTCATACTTTGAAACTGGTGTTTTAGTTTCCATTTCACATATATAATTAGACATGATGAAAGACATAAAAGAGACAATTGGATATCCTAGATGGGGAAAGATCTTCTCTGATTATTTCCATTGAATGGAGTATAGGGTCCATTTAAGTAAGTGTTGTGGCTAGTTTTCAAAATCTATTGTCTGAATTAACTCTAATAGTTATGTTGGCTGTTGTAGAGATCAGTACACATGACAGTGATGTCCTCCCTCAAACAAACACAAAAGGCTTATTAGATCTTTTCCCAACTGATTTTCAGTATGTTCTTCCAGACAGAGTTGTAGGGGCAAGTTTAATGTGAACTGAATCCCCTACTAATTAACTGACTTTTTTGCTCAGTAAATTCTGAGTGCCCTTTTCCTGGTTTCTTCCAGCTCAGTTATGAGGTTTGTAAACAGGGTACAGTACTTCTGTTTTTCGGCACTGTGTGTGCGGAAGCAGTGTGGTTGTACAGATTTGTGTTTTACAGGACAGTCGTTGGCAAGGATGCTTGGCTTGTCCCAGCTTCTAACTTCCCAAAGCTCAGCCCAGGAAGTTAGGGCTGGTAGAAGACACAAGATAAAACATCTGATGATTTACCATCTTGATGAACATCAGAAATTCCTGCAATTTTTAAAATGTGTTTATGAAGGAGGAACAAATTGGTGTTCCAGTGTGAAACTCAAGGGGTGGACTAGGCCTTTTTTTAACCAGCCTACCAGAAAGGGTAAACTCAAAGAGGCTGCCAGTTCTCAGTGAGTGTGGTAGATTCACAAAGTGAACACACCTACTGTTGTAGTGTCTTATTAATATTAAATAGGGGGAAAACAGTCAAGCATTTTTGAATTTTCATTGTGAAATCAGATGGTTTGAGTAGTGGAAAGTTTTCTGTCTGGTAGTGCCCTGTATCATCACTTTTAACCTTTCAAATGCTGAAGCTGCTCTGAATCATCATGGTGAGTTCATGTTCAAAAAGCCAAAATGCATCCTATTTTCATTCAAGTAGATTATAATGTAGTCCCTTCTAATAATAGTCCTGTAGGAGGGATAGAAATAACTTATCTAAAGGCAACTATTTCTGTACAGCTGTAGTATCTCTTTAAACCACTATCTGAATGTAGGTCTGCTCACATGCTTATTTTTTATCTTGCACGGAATTACTTTTGACAGAAGTTTTGCCTCTGCAAGAAAAATAAAGCTAGTAAATGGCTGCTTGTTCATGCTCTTTATTTTAAGCTTTTTAACTAACATTTGTTTGATACTATATGACAGTATTGTTTGCATCTCGACTCTCTCAGCTAAATAGCTGTTAATGTTCCAGTTGTTGGAACTGATATCTCTAATAATAGCTGTGGTGGAATGCAAAGGTTGTTGAAATAACTTCTGTCCATACTATGAGGTGGCTTTGCATACATACTGTCCTCCTGTGTCTCTGAAAATTTGGGTGCTCAGTACATATTATTGCAGAGGAGCTGTGCCATTTTCAGGGAAAGCTCTTAAATACAAATATATCAGTTTATGAATTTTAAGAAAAATATAAATACATGCAATTCCAGTTTTATAAAACCAGAATGACTTACTTTAAATACATAGTATGTAACTTAGCAATAAAAATGTTTTATCTGTTCATAAAGTACAGAAATAATGACTTTGCTTCTCTCAGATAATAATTACATACTTACTGAGAGATGAAAATCAGAATTGGATCCCAACACATGATATTTTTGCCAGCTGAGAAAGAAAACAAAGTTTTCTTTGTTTGGTAAAAAAAATGGTATGATTTTTGTAATGAATAATGGAATAATATCAGCATAATACTGTAAACAGAAAGTTTGAGACTTCGTGGAAGTATATTCATCTTTACAGGTTGCAATCTTAAACACATTTCATTGTGAATGAACCCTATTATACTTAGTGATACTTGCTTCTTAAAAAATAATGCAAAGGATCTGGTTGCAAATGTCATAGTAACTGTATAGAAAAATAGCAATACAGAAATGGGTCAATATATCATTAATTATAAGAGTACACAGTAATTCACATTATCTAATCACAGTTTAATTTATGTATGCCAGGTTTACCATTACATACCTTAAGTGTGTGTTTGTGTGCTGACAATTACCAGCTTTTTCTAGTGTGCAATATGAATAGAAAGCAAAGGAGAAATGAAATAATTCAGAGGATTTATTGTATAAAGACCTTACCATAATGTTGTGATCACATTGAGTTTAATATGTATTAATGTAGTTTGCTCACTATATTGTTCTTCTCCATGGCCACCTGCCCTTGAGTTGGCAGAAAATTTTCCAGTACAAAATATGATGTCCCCACTGGTAATGCTTAACCTTTAACAAGCACAATGAAAAAAATGGGACTCTCCTTATGTAGAGAATACATTAAGCATAGAGAACCCTGCAACTAACCTCCCTCCCTCCCTCACTCACTCACTCATATTTTTAAATCATCCATCTCCCTCAGTGATCCCCCCATCAAACATCACCAGCTAGTGAAAGAAAGTCACTCTTCCTACATGAGCTGGGGTAGAAGCAGGTATGGTAAGATAACTAGATTAGTAGCTTTAGCTGTGTGAACTTGTGCTCTTTCATAACAGTGGTATTTTGGAATAGTGCCACAGTGTCCAACCGATGCACTGTACAACCCTCTCTTCCTTTCTCACAGTTGGCCAGTTTGAGCTGGGGATTGACTTGAAGATCTGGAATTAGGGAGAGAAAAAGCCTGATTTTAAAGAAGTGGACTATCCTGCTGTTCAGAGTTGAATGGTCATAGAAATTATGCCCAGGAACTAAAGAGAATGTTCACACCAATTTCACATGGTCCTAAGTGTCAAGCTCAATATGGCCAATAAGTGTCAAACTTGGGAGGAAGGGTCATCTGATTGCCTTACCATCAGACTGGTCAATGAGGTGTAGTAAATGGTTTCCTGACCAAAAATTTTGGAGAGGTGAAAGGGAAAATTTAATTCAGAAAATTCAGAAACATCTAATGACAATGCTGCCTGAGAATGATATAAAGGCAATTGTATGATGATACAGTACAAAGAGATTGCCAAGGCTTGTTTATATTGTACCTTAGATGCACGTGAAGAAAGATTTTTAGTAGCATTGTCCTTGATTAACAAGGCTAATTGAGCCAGGAATGTCACTAAGCAAAAGGGTCGTAAAATGTAATGTTATATGACTGTGCTGACTTATGATTGCAGTTCTAGTTGCGGTCATTAGGTGAATCCCACTAGATTGTTAGGCATAATGTCATGTGGTAATGACTTATGACCTCTTG